>CAUYQG010111531.1:0-48905 GCA_963574415.1 Tarsius wallacei | reverse complement strand
TTTTTTAATATATATTTTTCAAATCTTTTGAATATCTGGCTTAACAGAAGATAGCTGAATTCTCACATCTGCTTTTTTATTTATTTTGTTGTGATGTGTTATGGTTAAACAGTAGAAAAATTTGATCTTGCAGAGATCTGTAGTTAGATAAGGAAAGAGTTATTTTAACAGCCTTTTCAAATACTTGTGGCTATTTTTATTTCTTAAAGGTTAGTTGCAATGTGGAGTGTGAAACTATATAAATGAACTTTTTGTACACTGTTACATTAAAATACATTGGTCTTTCTAGCACTTTGAATAGATCTTTTACCCAGGCATGATTTTATAACATTATACATTGGTCATTTTGAAATGAGTTGCCTGTATGTATAAATCTTGCAAATGTTGGCACATCTAATATGATAGTGAAAAATCACATTTGTTAGTCTCACTGATCTTATCAGAAATTTTTTTTTTTTTTTTTTTTTTTTTTTTTTGAGTTGGCGTCTCACTCCGTCACCCAGACTGGAGTGCAGTGGCCGTTTCCGGCCACCGCAGCCTCGACCCGCCGGGCTCCGGCGATCCTTCCGCCTCAGCCTTCCGAGTAGCCAGAATTACAGGTGTGCGCTACCACGCCCGGCTAATTTTTTTGATTTATTGTAGAGATGAGGTTTCACCTGCCCAGGCGGGTCTCGAACCCGCGGGCTCAGGCAACCCACTCACCTCAGCCTCCCAAGGCGCGGGATTACAGGCTGAGCCACTGAGCCCGGCTTGAACTCGTCGATTTTGATGCCTTTTAGTTCTTCTGCCGTTTTTTGTTTCACCTCTTCCACATCAGCAAAACATTTCCCTTTAAGGCCTTTTTTCATCCAGGGAAACAAAAAAAAAGTTGTTCAGGGTGAGATCTGGTGAACAGGGAGGTTGGGGCACAGGGGTCATGCCATTTTTGAATAGTCAGCACCCTGTGGACAGGTGCATTGTCATGGCAGGAGAACCAGTCAGTCACCTGTTTGCCACAACTCGGGAAGTTTCTTCGAAAATTGTGATGCAACCTTCTCAAAACATCCAGATACAAGCTTTGGTTTACTGTCTGATCCAGAGGAATAAATTCTGAGTGTAGTACAAGGGGCCCACCCTTCAAAAAGATAATTTGAGGTTGTTTTTGTCTCCTCTCATATGTATGTACTGTATGTGCCAGTGTGTGTATGTGCACAAGTGTGTATGTGTGTATAGATGTGTGTTTGCAGGTACGTATGTGTACAGGTGTGTGTGCAATAGTGTATATGTGTATACAGGTGTGTGTGCATGTGTATGTAGTATATAGGTGTGTGTGCAGGTGTGCATGTGTCTGCCGAAGTGTATTGTGTACAGGTGTGGGTGTGAAAGAGTGGTGAGCAGGAAAGGAAGGAAGCATCAGAGCAGTTACTTTTCATAATTTTACGTCTGTATTGAAAATACTCAGTTGCGCTTGAATTAAGGGCTCTGGTGCTTAAAGGAAGGAAGGAAGAAAAGGAAAAACAAGAAAGGAAGGATGAGAGGAAAGGTGAGAAAAATAAGAGAAGGAAAGGAAGGAAAATGGAAAAAAGAAAAAACTGACTTTGAAGAGAAAGAGGAAAGAATTTTATATCACATTCTATTCTCAAATAAACCTCCATAATTTCCCCCTCAGAGTCTGATACAATAATGTGCCGTCCGAGTTGGAAAGAGATGAAAAATTCTCAGCCCAGAGTCCCTGAGCGCTTGTATCCAAATTATGATCCAGAGATCATGGAGATGGTTGCCAGATGCATGGAACTGGATTCCTAAGTGGGAACAGGAATCATCCCTCAGGAGAGCTTCTGGCTTCTTTCTCAGAGGAGTGGGTGTGAATTCCCCTACAACACACCTTGGAGTCCTTGCCCCCGCATTCCAGGTAGCCATCCCATGACAGGTTAAGGGATGCCTCACCCAGGAAAAGGCTAGGAATGGGTGTAGTTAAGAATCTGAGGGCTCACGAACGTGCTGCATTTGAAAGAAAAAGCTTATTAATATATTTAGCAACAGGATTTTGTGAGCAGCTAATCATAAGAATAAAATTTTGAGCCTAATGAATAAGATAAAGGTAGAGAGTGACAGTGATTACCTTTACTGAAATCTGCATTCATGAGAGTGTCATGATCAAACAGAAATGTAGAGTTTTCTGTCAGCAAGTTTTGGGCTGATGGGAGTTTTTGGAGTCAGCTTTATTCCGAGGAGGATTTACATGGCAATCCAGGTCGTTTATACCTGGAAATTCTAAGATGTCAGTGCTGTTTCAGGATGCACTGTGCTCCCCCCCCAACCTTGGCATAGAGCTGCCAGGATCCCCAGGGAGCTGAGAACCCAGTTGCTGTCACTGATGACTTTGTCTTTAACAGAACTCCTTTCCCACTGAGACTCATCTGACCAGACGAGCCTTCTGAAGAACCAGATTGAGTTAGGGAAGAACAGATTTAGTTCATCAATCGCCTGATGTACTTTTCAGACAAAAATGTCAGTTCCAGCCTTTGAAGAGTAATGCACGTTGATTGTGCTATTCAGGATAGAGAGTCATTCAGAATAGAAAGAAGTGGAATGGTTTTCCTCCTAATTTTGGTCCATAGCTAGAGCAATTCTTACTTTTCCTTGTTATTCCTGCATGTATGTGAGGATTCTTTTTTTTTTTTTTTTCCTTGAGGAAAATAGCATGACTACTATCTGGCCCATATCCCAAAATTCAGATTCAAAAACAACTCAAGGAAAGATATCTCTTGCCCTCTCTCTTATTCCTCTTCCAATCCCATTCACATTCCCAAGAGGATTTCAGATCTTCACTGTAAATCTTTATTGAACAGGCCTAAATGACTTCTGTCTGAATAGAGGAATGACCCACTGTACAGCGAGTTTGGAGCAAAATCACATCTCCTGGCTCCAGAGTTCCAAGCTCCCTAGCCTAGCAGGTGAACAGGAACTTGATGTTCTAGTGTGTTTGTCTTCCAGATAGCAAATGCTACACTGTCTTTTGTAAACAAGCCAGCAACTATTTCTCTTTCTATTTTTATATATCCCCTAAGGGATCTTAGAGGGACAACAATCCCGTCCTCCCTAATAGTTCTGAGCAATAGGGTCTGCTCCTCACCACCAAACACAACCATCTGAGCTGACACTGATCCTCTAGAGACAGCCAAACAAAGCCCTTGGTCCCATGAGATTCTCGTTTGTGGAGTCTGTAGGCCTATATAAAATCTTTTACAGATTAAAAGTGCTTTCAGATTTCTTTAATTCTCACAACTGATTATCACTGTTGCCCTGCCAGTTTTAAAGACAAAGATAATGAGACTCAGGGAGGCTGACCCACATGAGTGAATCGCCAGACCATGAGCAGGATGCGCTCAAGCAGAGGTCTCCTGATTGTAGACCCCATACTTTTTTCCACTGCAGCAGTATGCCAGCTAACACCCAACAAATGCTTCGCTTCAACTCATCGACCATTTACCAAGGGCCTACCCTATGCTGCTGTGTGCTGGGGCATGGGGTGGGGGTGGGGGGTTGTACACCCGATAGGTAGCAAGCCATGTACTCAGCCAGTTGGGGGTGATAGTCAACTAAACAGGCCATTCACATCCATGCCTAAGTGCTGCGGTGTGGTTCGGTCAGGTGATAGGTGCCATACCTGATGCTAGGGTGAAGGAATTCTTCCTGTATTTGTATTGTTAGAGTGCGAAGAAGGGTAATTGCTGAGGAAATAACCTTTCTGGAGGAGTGGAGTGTCCAGAACACAGAGCGCAGACAGAATAGGTTTTGGGAGGCCTGTAGGAAGCTTTCTATGGATCCGAGCAGAGAATACTGGGTGCAAAGGGAGTCTTGAGACGTGACGTGGGTTTGTTATCGAGCAGTGAGCTCACTGTCCA
Source organism: Tarsius wallacei (assembly GCA_963574415.1). Classification (NCBI taxonomy): domain Eukaryota; kingdom Metazoa; phylum Chordata; class Mammalia; order Primates; family Tarsiidae; genus Tarsius; species Tarsius wallacei. The sequence continues at coordinate 45,018 of CAUYQG010111531.1, read as the reverse complement.
AGGTGCAAAGAAGCCAACACTCTGGCACTGATTCTTGAGAAAAGAAAGGACTTTATTGTGAGGTTGACCCACAAGAAGACAGGAGTCAGGGTTCAAGTCTGTCTCCCTAACATGGAGGTTAGGTCAAATTTTTCCGGGTAAGAGAAGACAGGTTGGTATGCAGAAGCATTAGTGGGACATGCTCTTATTGAAAGATTGCCACTTATAATAAGGTATGGAATGGTGAATTTCAGCATCAAACCTTCCTGGATAATGGGCTCTTTATTTATGCTTCCAAAAGAATTCCTGTGTCCAGGTTCTGGTTGTGTCCCAGTCTTCTTGGTCCCATTGGGAGGAAACATTGGTTCCTGGTGTTGTTAGAGGTCAAAGCTTTTTTCCCTAGGCATTCCCAGGTCACATGACTTGGCAGTTTGGGTTTTTATAACTACAATGTAACTAGACATTTTGTTATCAACAGAGTAGGACCAATTTGGGCTGGTCCTGCAGTTACAGATGCATCATCCAGTTTTGTTGAAACCAAGTTAATAAGAGTTTTATCCTATGGGTGAAAGGGAGCCATACAGGCTTAAGCAGAGGAGTGATTTGATTGGGATGGAGTCTTGGAAAGATCCCTGCAACCTCAGGAAAGAACTGCCACTCCTGTTTCCATGGGCTCACTGCCCCTGGCCACTACGGAGCTGTACACAGTGCAGGTAATTAAGAAGCACTCACTGACAAGGGAATCTAGAATCAGCCAGAAGAAATGAATCCCTGTGACCAATATTTAAGAAAAGTTTTGAGGTTTTTTTTCTTTATGATTAAAATCTTGGAGTTAGTGGTCTAAAAAAAAGTTAAATATTTTGTGTGTTTCTCTCCTTGGATTGTGAGCTCCTTGAGATTACTCTCTCACTACCCAGAACAGCACCATAAAAACACAATAAATATTTCATCATGTTCTATATTAGGTTGCCAATGCCTGAAAATGGTTCTACTCCTTTGCCTGATTCCTAAGCCTGGGAGCCCATCAGAGCCACTCAGAGGAGGGTCCTCTTTTCCCTCTGCCTCTTGGCTCTCTTCTCAGAACACCAAGAGGCCAACATTTGTTATGCCAAGGGAAGGTGTAGTCATTTCAAAGATATTAATTATGATTCTCTTCTCTTCTCCTCACCTATAACTTCAAACTTAAATAAAATTGTAGACTCGGCATTGCTGAGATCATCTGGTTCCAACTTTTTAACAAAGACAGTGAAGCCCAGAATTAGAAAGACAGATAAACATTTAACTATAGACAAGTTTTGTTTACTATTACTATTAAATGAATTTCTGAAATAGGATGGGAAGGCTTTAAACTTGGCCATTTATAATAAGGTATGGAATGGTGGATTTCAGTATCCGATCTTCCCGGATAATGGAATAAATGGAAAACTCTTGAAGGAACCACCATTAAAATGCAATCACCAAACACTCATCAAGCCGATTGTTATGCAAATCACTTGTCTTTCCTTCTTCAAACAACCCTACCCAAGCTTGCTGAAATTGAAAGTGTGTGTGTGAGCCCGGCTGGTGGCTCAGCCTTGGGAGGCTGAGGTGAGTGGATTGCCTGAGCCCGCGGGTTCGAGACCCGCCTGGGCAGGTGAAACCTCATCTCTACAATAAATCAAAAAAATTAGCAGGCGTGGTAGCGCACGCCTGTAGTTCCGGCTACTCGGAAGGCTGAGGTGGAAGGATCGCTGGAGCCCAGCAGGTCCAGGCTGCGGTGGCCGGGAGCGGCCACTGCACTCCAGTCTGGGCGACGGAGTGAGACGCCAACTCAAAAAAAAAAATAAATAAATAAATAAATAAAAAAATAAAATAAAATCATTTAACTTTAAAACTATCAAAGCAGGAAATAGTTCGGCTATTTTATCTAAATGTCACAAATAACTGGATGTAATTTTCAAAAATGCGAACTAACAATTATTGATTGCTTAATATTTTTGAGCTGTTTAGCTGAATGATTGTATGAGTTCATTTTATCATCAGGACAGCCTTTTTGAGTTTGATATTATTATCCATATTTTACATTAAAGGACACTGTGACTCATTAACAATTAGTAGCTTGGCCAAGTTCTCTCAGTCTATAATGTGAGAGTCAGTTTCATATCTGCATGGTGTCAGAGAACCTGATTTTAATAGTCATATCCTTGGTCTGATGCTTAACATTGAGCTTCTACCTCTTATTTTTTTGCACAGGCCTTAAAAGAAATCACGCTAGATTCTTTTAAGTAAAAGATACTGGGACGGTCTTAAAATCATGAAGGAAATGGAGATTACACAAAAAAATAGAAATTATATGAGGGAGCTGAATACTTAAGTTATTTTTCTATGTTTCTATATTATACAAATATATAGTTTATATCTTTGTAATAATATTGCTACATTATTTCTGTGAGTTATTTTCTCTTTTAAAACAATGAAAGCTTGAGGGCTGATTACACCTATGTTTTGCCTCTGTCTTCCTGTCTCTATTCCAAGGTTTACATTTCTTGGTTATATAACAAATGTTTGATTTGGAAAGTCCATACCAGGAGAATCTGCTGATTATACCCTCCCAAAACAGTAACATGCCACTTTAAGGTAGTAAAGTGTTTAAGTTGTATCTGTGGACAGAAACAATCCAGTACCAATAATTCGCTGTTGCTGACTTGATGCTTTTCCTTATATATATCATCTACTTATACTCAAAAAGTTTCCTCAAAGTTTATGAGGTTTTTTTATTGCTGTTGCACACAGTAGTTCCATAATCTGTCTTCACATTACCAACCTGTAGCCAACCATGTATCTTTGAAATCTGACCCAAAATTCACCTCCTTTGAAAATATTTCTCCAATTAATATCTCCTTTCTGAATCCTTTATCCAACATGACCTAAGACTGAAAAAATAATCCTTAATGTAGACTGCGACACATTGGCAGACTAATACCTTCTGATATATATATTTTTAATGTTCCCTCAAGGACTCGTGTTGCCTTTTGTCACTATTATCTATACTATTAGAAATCAATAAACAATTAACTAGTCGGTCATTAATAGGTAGTATGTAGACAGTGTATGTGTGTGTGTATACACACACACACAAAATGTGTACACATAAATGAGGGGGACCAAAAATTTTTGGAGGGCAGGACCCTTGTAGGACAGGCTTCCTCCACTAGGTAAGTATTCTAGAAACCATCAGCATCAGTGAACCAGTTAGTGTTATTGTGAGAGGCTGCGTTTGACTTCAGTGAATTTTTTTTTTTTTAGTTTTTTTTTTTTTTTTTTTTTGAGTTGGAGTCTCACTCTGTTGCCCAGACTGAAGTGCAGTAGCCGCTCCCGGCCACCACAGCCTCGACCTGTTGGGCTCCCACGATCCTTCTGCCTTCCAAGTAGCTGGAACTACAGGCGCACGCTACCACCCCCGGCTAATTTTTGATTATTGTAGAGATGAGGTCTCGCCAAGTTGCCCAGGCAGATCTCGAACCCGCGGGCTCAGGCAATCCACTCACCTCAGCCTCCCAAGGCACGGGATTACAGGCTGAGCCACCGAGACCGGCTTTTTTTTTAGTTTCTTTCAATGTGTTTGCCCATTTCGTGATAGGTGATTTATGAGCACACCTGTCTACAACGTGCTGAATGTTCAACAGTTTTTGAACAAAAATGGCATGATCTCCATGCCCTACCATCCCTATTAACCCAATCTTGTCTCGAGGAACTTTTTTTTTCCAGGTGAAAAAAGGTCCTCAAAGGGAAAGGTTTTGCCTATGTGGAAGAGGTGAAACAAAAAACAGTAGAAGCACTAAAAGGCATCAGAATTGACAAGTTCAAAAACTGTTTTGAGCAGTGGAAAAAGCGTCTTGATAGGTATATTGCATCAAGCAGAGAGACTTTGAAGGTGACTTAAATTTAAACATGTAAGAATACATACATAAATTTTTAATAAATACATTGTCTTTTTGAGCTTCTCCCTTATGTATAGTTTTTGCAATATATGTGTATATATACTATTTCTGATATAGATATAGGTATATAGATATATTTATAGATATATACATGTACATATCTATACTCTGGAAGGAGCTAGTGTAACTTATCTTCTTTGTCTCTGAATATATGTCACATTACATCGTATATTCTGATAAGCTCAGACTATACCTAGTTAGATTTCTTCTGCAACTTTGTCTAATTTTCTTTTCTTTCTTTGTCACTTCTTGATCTGTAATGGATGGCTGGGTTTTGCTTTCTTAAATCCCAAATCCTAACAAAAAGTATTGCTTCACTACACTGCCAAATGCCTCAATGTCTCAATGCCATTATAAATATTTCATAACTTTTCATGTGTACACACACTTCTACTCCTTGTCATATTTTTAGTAACCTCTAAAATGTCTGCATGATTCTCTTTGGGGCAATTTCTCTCCCATTTTTAATTTTGTTTCCTACTGTCTACCTACATATTATGAGTTCTTTTTTTTTCCCCCAGGAAATTTCTTCTGTGTAGAAGATCCTGCTATCTTGGGTAAAATGGTCAGAAAGTACAAGCTGCAATCTGGTCCTTTCTAAAGGGAGATCTAATTACCCAGCTGGCTCTAGAGAATACAAACATTTTCACTCTGGACAGTGCTTATCTGTTTTTTGCAAGTACATCACTTTGGAAAGCTACTTGCTCAGCTAATCTGTAACTGTCATGGAAATGTAATTTTTCTCTCCTCCAAACCAATAACAGGCACCTGGTAAGTCTGCCTCATGCACCCATGCATTCAAGTCTAACTGTTTCCATGGAAACTTATAAAATCCTGTATGCAAGGTTCCCCACATCTTGCCACACTTCCCTTTCTTTATGCTGCTCTCTCTCTCTCTCTCCATTTCCTTAGTGCCCTTGCCTGAGATTACAGCACTCTGCAACAACTCTCTAATAGACATCTCCTTCATTCTTGCCCTTGTCAATAATTCATTTTCGCCATGTTAAGGGCAGAACGGGGGCTTACTCAGTTGTGTAGCCCCCTCGGTACTTAGTCCAGTGCTTTAGACTTAATGGGCACTCAAGGCATATTTGTTGTGTTGCATTAGATTAAGGGCTTATTGTTTTAGTCAGTTTTACTTTTGTGATATCTAAAACATGCTCATTAAGAACTTCTTCAGCAAAATGATTTGAAAGATAAAAAAAGCCTGCTGACTGAATACAGTGTTTAACCACCAATTTAGATATTTTCACACTAAATTTGAATTTCCAGCCCTCTCTCAAATCTAAAAATGTTTAGTCTACACAATTTTTAAATGAAGTAAAGCGAAGTAATATTGATTGAGCAGCTATTAAATATTAAGCATTTAAATTTTCATTTATCTGTGAATTACAGCTTACACACAATAAACCCAAGGTCAGAAAACTGAATAATTTTTCAGAGATCACACAGCTAGTAGATGATAGAGTACTGTCTCAACCAACATATCAGGTGTTCCCAATTTTTCCTTTTAGGCATACTTTTATGAATTTAAATACTGGGACCTTCAATCTGAAAATAATGCAGGTCGATTATAATGATGCAGCATGTCCCTGTGAGTCAGACATCAAGAACTCTGTTAAGCAAAAGATTGTCCAAGAAGAATAATTTAAAGGCAAAACAATCAAGCTATTAAAGAGAAAATTGAAACCACTAGTCACAATAAAATAAAAAAAAAAACAGTTGTTGAAAATTCTATGCATTACCTGTGTTGGAGTGGGAGTGAATGCTTGGGATCATTAATTTAGATTATTATGTCCAATAAGGAAGCCAGCAGCACATACAGAGGACACTGAAAATGCAGAGCTATTCTGATAACTTAAGTTATAACAAAAGCTGCCTGAAGAACTAGAAATGCATGCTTTCCTAGAGATTTTAGATTAGAGAAAAAGAGCTCTAAATGGTTCAAAATTCTCAAAAGTCATTATTTCATTACAATAAAGTATAAGCAATATTTATAATAATGAATCTGAATTATTTTTTAAAATGGACACTCTAAATAGCAAAAAAAATTTAATAAACCATGAAAGTATTAAGTGAAAATAAAGGTTTTAATAGCAAGTTCCTTCCTTCATTTTTTTGTCAGCTCTTTATTATGTCCATATTAAAAGTCAGTACTTGTGACAGGCATTGGGGACATAACAACGAACAATACAAACACAATTTCTGTTGTATACAGGTTAGACTTCTAATGGAGAACATAGATATTGAGGAATGAATAATTAAAATAAATTAAGATTGCAATAGTTTCTATGAAGGAAAAATACAAGATGTTATGAGGGACTCTACATTAGTTTTGGAGGTTGGGAAATTTAAACTGAGACTTTAAGGCTGTATAGAATTTAATAAAGCACATACCATGGGAAAAGACCTCCAAGCAGAAGGAACATCACATGTAAATACTGTAGGTTTGAAAAGAGGAATGAAAAGATAAATACATAAAAATGAATTGGTGTGATATAATTTACTTTTCCCATATTCTTGGAAAAAGTGAGGTAATACTGTGAGTTGATTCTATTATTTGTGTTGCTTAAATCTAATTAAATCTACTTTAATTAGACTATGACTTAATTAATTAAGGGTCAACTATATAAATCTAATTCTAGGGGGAAAAAGAAAGCCTGAAGGGGAGAATGTCCCTGGAATATAAACTGTTCTCCAGCAACTCACACGGTTTCTCTCATTTCTATGGTATCTAGAATCTTTTCAGGGTTTCTACTAGAGAATCATTAATCTCTCTCTTTCCCCTCCCTCCCACTCTTCCCTCTCCCCCTTCCTCCTTCTATCTCTCTTTCTCTCTCTGTCTCTTTCTCCTGGCAACCATTTACCAGGCACCACAGAAAAATTCTTTCTCTTTTACCTTCAGAGGCAGATTTTTTTATGGGTTTGTTTGTCTCCTACCAAACATAGGATCTGAGTATTAAAACCTTAGGAGGTGCAGCACATATAATCACATAATTTGAGTTATACTTTACTTAACCTTACAGCCTCTTTAAATATACATACTGGCACAGATTTTGTGATATCACATTTATACATGGTTAGCATTACGAAATTTAGGAGAAAGTAGTACGTATAAAACTTAGAGCTTTTTTGTGTGAAGAGATTACACAGGCTAAAAAGATGTTCTTGAACACATTTTCAAAAATTTGCTGATTTCAGAAGCTATAAAAAATAAATTGGGACATTTAGAAGAGACTACCTTGAATTTGAAGTATGCCAACATATGAGTAACAATTACTAGTAAGGAATGTAAAGCCATAGCACATAAGAATGCACATAATATTGTTGGAGAATTATCTGCAGCAAAGCATTCTAAAACACTATATTTAAACAGGAAAGAAAACACAAAGTAACTGTATTTATATTGAAAATGGAAACATAATTCAAGATGTTACAAAGGTATAAAAAATGATAGAATATTATGAACATCTTTCCCTCAATAAACTAAAAATCTTTGGAAAAATGGACAATTCATAAGAATTATTTTTAAACCAATTAAATAATTTAAATAACGACTAATACTCTTAAATAATTTTTATCAGTACTTTAAAATTTATTCAAGACTTCTGTTTTTTTGCAATATGTCTGGAACCCTGATCAAACAAACCTCTTACTAAATATAACCTTAAAAAAAAACCTCATAATTTTAAATGCATTAGTGAGCTAGAACATTAGAGAAGCCAAAAACTTAGTGAGAACAAAAATTTGCTGGAAAAGTAAGAAACAGAAATTTACATTTATCTTGAAAGTATAGGTCATGCCTTGTGAACTTGAGTTTTAGTTAGTTAACATGATCCTAAATTACTGGAGCACAAGCGACAAACTTATAGCCTAGCTTAGGTAGATGTTCTTTCTAATATTAAACATCCTAAATAGAACTGGAATCTCAAACTACTGTACCTTCTGAGTTAGTGTAAATGAGCTTGTCTCCTCAGAGTGCTGCAGTCAAAATGAACGTCAAAAATTGTGGCAGTTAATGGAGTAGAAAATATATTAGTCCTGAAAATTCACAACTACACAGGTTTTAAGCTAGAATTCTACTATCTGTGGTGTTTTAAGAAATCTTCAAGTCAAAAATTCAGTTTAGTTAAAAATTATCTCTGAATGAAGCCACTTATGAGTCTCCAAGTATTTTCACAAATAACTTTTGAAAATATGTTCATACAGTCAAAAATCATAAAAACATGTAAGGAAAATATAGCATAAGCAAAAGCCAGAGGAAACAATAGACTAAGAAGTCAAACTGATAAACTGGAATATTGATATGATATATCATATACATATGCTTAAAATATTTAATTCAATGTAAAAGTTTTCAAAATCTGCACAAGTATCAGGAAACTGTAATAAAAAGAGAAATGGATTCAGAATAAAATTTCTAGAACTAAAAATAAAGCATACTAATTAAAAGTAAAATAGCAGAAGATAGATTTGAATAGCATAATCGATACAATTAAAGAGATAAGTAATACAATGGAAGATAAGTATAAAGAAATTATCCAAAATGCATCCCAGGAAAACAAAGAGAGGTAAAACAAGAAGGAAAATAATAAAGTAACATGGGAAATAGAGTGAAGTCTAATATTGTAACCAAGTTATATTATAAAAATCATAAGTTGTTTGTTTTGCTTATTTTCCTTTCTTATTGTCCTGATCTTCTTTTATGCATGATTGCTTGCATGTATTTATTTCGGTACAATGATGTCACTAATAATTGATTATCTTTATACCTTAATCCTTGGGGACTGTTTAAAAGATTAATGAACTTGTTTTTCTTTAAAAAACAACAATCCTTAGGTCATGCAGACCTCCTTGGTGCCATACAGAAGTTTATTAGCCAGGGGACACAAGCAATTTTGATCATCTGGAATCTCATCCCCTGCATCCTACTTTACCTATAAAAGCTCTCCGTTATGTTCAAAGGCAAATTGAATGAGAGAGTTTGTCTATATTGCCCTCATAATCTGGCGAAATTGAATAAATCTTTTCCTGCTCTTAAGCACTAATGTGTCAGTGTTTGCCTCTCTGCGCATTAGGTACTCAAAGCTAACTTTTGGGATTCTACAACAAAATGTCAATTTAGAATTATAGCACAAAGAAGAATGTACTCAGGCAATATTTAAAGACCAAACATTTTTCAGGAATTATAAAAGACAGTAACCTACGTATGTAAGAAACAACAAATCTCAAGCCACATTAAAAAAAAAAATACTCTTAGCCGGGCTCGATGGCTCAGCCTGTAATCCTGCGCTTTGGGAGACTGAGGTGAGTGGATTGCCTGAGCCTGTGGGTTCGAGACCCGCCTGGGCAACTTGGCGAGTCCTCATCTCTATAATAAATAAAAAAAATTAGCCGGGCGTGGTAGCGCACACCTGTAATTCCAGCTACTTGGAAGGCTGAGGCTGAAGGATCGCCGGAGCCCAGCAGGTCGAGGCTGCAGTGACCGGGAGCAGCCACTGCACTCCAGTCTGGGTGACAGAATGAGACTCCAACTCAAAAAAAAAAAATACTCTTAGCCTAGTAATGTGCAGTAAAATGCAAATCACTGACAAGATCTTAAAAACAGTCATAAATAGATAATTCCTGCCACAATGTTCATGCCATGATCACAACGACACTACCACATGCAATGTTCAAGCCTTCATTCTTATCTCAGTTGAATCTCTAGTAGCATTTAACTAAGTTAATTATTGATTCCCTCTGGAAACTTTTAAAATTTAACTTCTAGAATACTATAATCACTTTTTTATAAAAGCATTGTAGCCACTCTGTTATTGGTTGTTTAACCTCTTACATATTGAAATGAAAGCCTGTTTAAACACTTTCTTCTCTATCTGCCCTCACTTCCTTGACTAGCTTATCCGATCTAATAAATTTAAATATCACATATAAGCTGATGTCATCATATCTGTATTTTGATTCCCCCTCAATATTCAACTACCTGTGTTGAATATGCACATATCCTGATATACAGCAATTGGATTTGTAAGTATTTGCTCTATTGGAATCCTTGCTTTTGTATACAAGAGGAATGTCCATACATTTTCACAATATCATACTTTTTATAACAAAAAATAGATTCAATTGTGAATTCCATATATTTTATATTAGCTTAAAATCATGGAATATTCATAAACAGTTTGAAAATGGCTAACAGCAGACATGAAACAAAATAGATGACTCTTGTTCATAAAGTATTGTGCAGAAAAGCACATTTCAGAGGAATACAAATATCATGATTCTATTCATATAATGTTAAAAGCTAAATTATATATGTATATATGTCTTAATATGTATGTATATGCCTATTAAATTATAAAGAAAATCAAGATAATAAAAAATACATGCAATTCAGAATACTAATTTATTCTGAGGAATGAGAAAATTGAAAGAGGTTTGTAAGGGTCAACTGGAACTTCAAAGGAAATGATGAATTTTTCTGAAACAGTGCTGAATACAGATGTAATCATTTTATGTTTTGTGACTTACATATATATTTTAAAATACTCCCTTTTAATATCCAAAAGTTAATAAAAACATTTTGAAAAATATGTGGACAAAAAACAAACATTAGACCCAGAAAATTTGCTCAAATTATTCAACCAACATTCAAAGTTACGATGGTTTAAATGATAAAATAACACATTTCGCCAGGCTCAGTGGCTCAGCCTGTAATCCTGCGCTTTGGGAGGCTGAGGTGAGTGGATTGCCTAAGCCCGAGGGTTCGAGACCCGCCTGGGCAACTTGGCGAGACCTCCTCTCTACAATACATAAAAAAAATTAGCCGGGTGTGGTAGTGCGCGCCTGTAGTTCCAGCTACTTGGAAGGCTGAGGTGGAAGGATCGCCGGAGCCCAGCAGGTGGAGGCTGCGGTGGCCGGGAGCGGCCACTGCACTCCAGTCTGCACTCCGACAGAGTGAGACTCCAACTAAAAAAAAAAACAACACTTTTCAAAGATTAGAAAAATAGGAATTCTCTACATATGATTGTATGAGGCTAGTATAATACTAATTACAAAATAAGAGATGGTATAAAAAATAAAATCATAGATTAATCTCACATGTGATAGAAGAGTAAAATTTCTTAAAAAGTAAAGAGATAGATTCCATCAATACGTAATAAAATAATATACTATGATACCGTGAGTTTATCCCCAACATGCAAGATTTGTTTAATATATTAAAATCAATAAATTCAAATTTCAAATTTACAGATTGGAGTAAGGAACTGTGATTATTGCAATATATGTAAAAAGGTCTTCAATAACCATTTATGATAAAATTTAGCAAAGCAGGAATAAAGGGGATTTTCATAATACACTAAAATGTCTTTCAAAAACCTACTGCAAACATCATATCTAATGAGCAAATTGTAGGTATTCCTTTTAAGAACTTAAAGGAGTTAAGAATACCTACAATTTCTGTTTCAATTTAATATTGTGTTGGATATTCTAGAGAGCACAGGGAAAAAAAGAAAAAAAAAGTTTAAGTACAGAAAAAATTACCATCATTTTAAAACAATAATAGTATCTCCATGGAAAAGCTAAGATAATATATGAAATATCATCAGAAATCTTGAGGAAATTGAGAAAGTCTTCTGGATATAAAATCAAAATACAAAAATCAATTGCAATCTTATAAATGAGCAAAACTACATGTCTATGTGTAAATGTAAACTTATCTTTGAAAAGTTTTGTAGAGGATTAGCAAATAATTAAAATTCACACAGGAATAAAATGTGTTTCTGTATTTGAGCCAGTTTCAGCTGTGGATATGAAACTCTTACAAATTTCTCATTATCTTTCCTCAAATAAGCTTAAAGCGTGTGTGTAGTTGGACTTGTGTGTATGAATAAATACAAGTAGTCCCAACTACAGCAAATTATGTAATAATATATATATATAATGCTTAGTGTCTTGCATATGGGGGTGAGGTGAGAAGATGGAGGTCAAATGTGCAAAGTTTCAGTTAGGATGAGCAAGTTCAGGAGATCTATTGTACAAGATGGCAATTGTAGTAGGTAATAAATAATGAACAGTACACTTGAAAATCATTAAGGGAGTAAATGTTAACTGTTCTCACAGCTAAAAATAATACCTTTGTGAAGTAATGGATATGGTAATTAGATTGACATAACCATTTCAATGTATATACACATATTCAAAACATTACATTGTACACAATTGAATATACACAATTTCTGTCAGCTGCATATTTATAAATATATATTCAATAAATACATAAAGAAAATATTTTATTTATAAAATACTATATATATATTTGGAACACTTCATCATAACATGGTAAGTAGAATATAAAATCTAATCAAATAAAACTCAAGGCTGCATTATTTGGAGGGATTAATTGAATGACTGGGGAGTGAGTATAAAGTTTAACTTTCATGGAACAAAACCTTAGTATTTCTTGGTCTCAGTGGAAGTTTGTTCCTGCCCTCGTGGCAATTTTCTGTTTTCACTTAAATATCTAAAAGAAGATTCTAAGTCCAGTGGCTACCATAGCTCTTCAGTAAGGTGGCAGGGATTTCAGCAATCTAGAATTTGGCCTCCATTTTGTGCAACTGGTCCAGAGGGGTTTAGCTGAGAAAATACAGGGCCATGATTACCTACCTACCTTTCCCTGCTTCCCAAAGACTGGAGTTGCCTGCCATTTCTGTACCAAGTCCCAGTTTCTCTACATCCTCCTTCCCAAAATAAGAGCTTAGTTCACCTACATTTGGGCAGATTGGAGAATGGGAATCAATAACTATTAGCCAATCAATTTATGCCCAAACTGTTTTTTTTCCAGAGTTCTTTCCTATTGTTATTGCTACTTATTGTTTATCAAGGTTATCATTTAATTCCAGTAAATATAGATATACCTCATTCTTTTTAATGACCACATAGTTCTTTGCTGTATGGATGTGGCATAGGCAAAGAGGGTGATAATGTAGATATTTTCTAATGGTTCTATCTTCTCCAGGGCGTGTCTGGGCTTTTAATATGCCATGTGTGCTGTTGCTGAAAATTTATGGATGAGTGTCTCTGGTATTTAATTTAGGGCATCTATAAGCTATATTTTGCCAACAGTCACAATCGTTTTTCTCCATCTTCCTGTTCCTATCTAGACTGGTTTCTCTTGTCTTACTGTATAAGCTGCAATGCTCAAACATCTCTTCACCATACTCTTGAATTGGATTTGTTAGTTTCTGTTCCCATTTCTGCCCTTTCTGGTCTTGTGAATGTACTCATTAGTAACTTCCCAAGAACAAATTCATGGGAAGAAAATTTTATAAATGTCTACATGTCTAGAAATTCTTTATTTTGCTCTAATACTTGATTATTAGTTTGATTAAGTATAGGGATCTTTACTAAAAGTAGTTTTTCCCAGAATATTTGAGATACAGATTGACTATTGTATTCTAGTCTGGTCGATTGCATTTTTATTTTACTTTTTATATTTTTCATTCCATTTTTATTTTAAGCAAAGCATTACCTGTGCATAGTAGTTTAAAACATATAATTTTACAAAGCTGTTACAAAAATGAGTAGTCTTTTACTCCATTCCTTCCCACCTAAGTCCTACTCTTCAATCAACTACTTCCAATTTTTTAAGGTGTTTCTCTTAGTATTTGTAAAAACTTTTCTACACTTAGCAGTCTCAGGATTCTTTTGTGTCCATAAGGACCAAGGAAAGGAGTCAGTTCGAGCAGGATTACTATGGCTACTATGGCCCATCAGGCAATACCAAGGGGGAGAACTCCAAAAACTTCCAACTAAAAAACCAGCTGCTACATAGATATTAATTGGTGAAGAAACAAAAGAAGCAAAGTAACACAAACGTGGTTACACTGATTTACTTAACCATGCAAGATACTGAGTTAGAAAAACAACAGACTGGAGCATCCTAGAAATACTCAAGTGTACATATTTAGATTTTTATCTTTACTAAATACAACAGCAGCAACAATAAGCCCCATTTCCTTCTTTTGTCTATTGTTATTCCTTCTATTGAATCCTCTTAAGTTTACTACCTACATAGCTCCACTCACTTTCATGACTAAATTTAGGCTTGTTAATGCCCCTTCTTCTTCTACCACAACATTCTTTCACTAGATTCATTTTGTTGTTGTTGCTGTGTGCTAACCAGTTTTCTTCTAATATTGTGCAAATCAAATTATATTTCTATAATCCAAATTATGCAAAGAACTAAATCTTTGTTTCTATGATATCCTACAGGCACTGGTTGGTATTAAATTACTCTCTATATATTTTTCACTGCTTTTGTTTTTTTTGTGTGTGAGTAAAAATCTTTTTATCATTTGTTTTATGGTCAATTTTACCAATTTGCCATATTATTATCTAATATTTACACAAATAATTTCTATTTTTCAAGCTTAGATATTATCTCTTAATATCCTAATATGAAGAAAATGATAATTCAGAAGTCTGACCTCTATCTTCTCAATATAGGTAGCAGACTTTTGGTTAAATCAGTATTTGTTGCTTATAGTTAAATAGCACACAGCTTTCAGCATGTCTGGTGAGCTATGCCAGTTCCAAGTCTTAAATCTATTTATTTTATCTCTAATCTTCAAAAAGAACACAGAGTTCATATAGAGAAAGAGAGCCATAACTAGTATTGTGGAATGAAGCATTTATTACTGGGATTTGGTCTCATACAGTTGAGGGAGTTGGTGAAGATGAAGGTTGCTGACCCTGCATCTAGTGATCTAGTGTCTGTACTGAATCACTGAAGAACAGAAGGGCTTTCAGTTTGAAAAAAAAAAAGCAGAGAGGGAAGCACAAGACAGTCAGAACAAACTAGAACTCATGAAGAAAAAATGTGGCATATAGGAATAAAGCAGTATCTCTTAAGATTAATGATGAGAAGCAGCTAGAGTATGTTTTTTCCATGTAGTAAATCAAGATAGGGAGAGTTTCCTCAGCACCCAGGGAAGAGCAGGACTAGTAGCATTCCCTGTAACTCACCAAAGAAATGGTAATAACCACATAGTTCAAAGAAGAGAAAAATTAAGTGGCCTGGGCAGCAACTAGCCAGATTCTCTCTTAGATCACAATAGCAACCATTGACAACCTCAAGATGCAGTAGGAAAGGTGAGTGAGGAATTCTTTGCTTCTGTCACAGACTTGGAAGAGCCCCTGAACCTTGTGGGACTGCAGTTCCTCACAGGAAATTGTCTTACCCACAGCTGTGCTCTACCAAAACCCACATGGAAAAAAAAAAGGCTAGAGCATCTCTTGTCATCATATCCCAGGAACTCAACCCTTGCTGGCAGCTGGTTTCTAGTCAATCTGGGAGCAGCGAATAGAATCCAAAGGCAAACTGCACCAGAGAATTCCTGGCTGGGGTGAACTGCCATGGGAACACCTGAGGCCCTGAGGCCAGCTGCATTTTGACATTTGGTATGCAGACTGCCAGAGGCTAAGGCAGGGAGCAAGATGGAACTTGTTGCCACAACAATCCCTCACTCCCTGTGTAAACTCTTCTGGGATCTCTCTGCATAACAGTGTTTACTCAGGAGCCAGGGCCAGGGATTCCCTCTTAATCTCCACTATGGTAGCCAGGAGTGCACATAGGTGGGATGCTCAAGCTCTTTCCCCCTACCTCCTTCACATACCCCTTGAAGACTCAAAACAGACAGAGAATTGGGGTAGTTTCCAGAGCTCTACCCATGTCTAGGTTGACTGGGCACTACCTTAGAGCAACACTTGCCAAGGAGAAACCTCACAGCAACCATTGCAGCTGGTTTTTTCCCACAAGTGCCACCTCCTGGCCAGAGAGCAACAACACAGCCTATCACATTTGATACAATACCTCAACCTGGGGAAAGACTCGATCCCAGACCCCAGCTAACACCACTTTCTAAGCCACTCTGGCCACTCAGGATGCTGTGAACCAGTGCAGGTACCCAGCACAGCACTTCTGCAATTGGCAATTGAGAAAATCATCACACCAAGACCATATATAACTGAGGGAACCCTACAGTGCCAATGTCAGTCCCTGCCAACCTCAAATAAGAAAAGTCTGCCCAAATGAGATAGAATCAGAATTCTGAAAATATGAAAAAACAGAATTCTTCAGCACTCCCAAATGACCACACTAACTCTTCAGCAATACCATAACCAAAATGAAATAATTAAAACACCAGGCATAGAATTCAAAATGTTGATTATGAAATTGCTTAATGAACTTCAGGAGAAAGTTGAAAACTAACAAAAACAAATTTTAAAAAATCATTCAAAACATAAATGAAAAATTTCCAAAGAGATCTTAACAACAACAATAACAAAAAGCTGAAATTCTGGAGGTAAATGACTCATTTATGGAAGTACAAAACACAGTGTAAAGTTTTAACAGTAGACTAAGACAGCAGAAGAGAGGATCTCAGAACTTAAAGACAAGGATTTTAAATTAACCCAATCAGACAACAATAAATAAAAAAGAATCAAAAGAGCAAAACAAAGTCTTCAAGAAAAGTGGGAATATGTAAAATGTCCAAACCTAAGAATCATAGATGTTTCTGAGGAAGAAAAAAAAGAAACAGGTTTGGAAAATCTATTTGAGGTCAAAATGAAAACAACAACAACAGCAACAACAAAAAACCTCCCTAGCCTGGCCAGAGATTTAAACATCCAGATACAAGAAGTCCAAAGAATGCCCAGAAGTTTCATTTTAAAAAGTCATCCCCAGGGCATACAATCATCTGGTTATGTAAAGTTAATGTGAAGGAAATAATTTTAAGGGCAGTGAGACAAAAGCATCAAATAACTTACAAAGGTAAACCTACCAGACTAACAGCAGACTTCTCAGAAGAAACCCTACACACCAGAATGAATTGGGGCCCCATCTTCAATGTCCTCAAACAGAATAACAGTCTGCCAAGGATTTTGTGTCCCCAAAATCTAGGTTTCATAAATGAGGAAGAAATGAAGTCTTTCCCAGACAAGCAAATACTGAGGGAATTTGTCACCTCTAGACCAAGAAATACTCAAAGGAGTTCTAACTACTGAAACAAAAGGTCAAAATACACCAGCAGAAAAATTCTGAGTCATAAAGCTCACAGACCTTATGGATTACCAACACAATAGAAAAAAAAAAATACATAAAAAAGCAACTAGATAACAACCAGTATAATTAATGAAATAGTATCTTACATGCTATTATTAACTCTGAAGGTAAGTGATCTCAATGCCCCACTAAGATATAGAATGGTGAAAAAAAAAAAAAAAAAAGACCCACAACCCAAATATCTTCTGCCTTCTAGATACCCACTTAACAAACAAAGACTCATATAGATTCAAGGTAAAGGGGTGAGAAAAAAATATTCCACACAAATAGAAGCCAAAAATGAGCAGGTATAGCCATTCTCATATCAGATAAAACAGACTTTAAACTAACAACAGCAAAAAAAGATAAAGATGGTTATTACATAATGATAAAGGATTCAATCGAATAAGAAGATAAAACAATTTTAAATATGTATGCACCCAACTCCAGAGCCCCCAGCTTTATAAAACAAATTCTGCTAGACCTAAAAAAAAAGAGATAGACAGCAACACCAGAGCTCCCAGCTTTATAAAACAAATTCTTCTAGACCTAAAAAAGGAGATATACAGCAATGAAATAATAGTGAGAGATTTCAGCATTCTGCGACAGCAACAGACAGATCATCAAGGTGGAAAGTCAACAAAGAATTATTGAAGTTAAAATGGATCCTAGAGCAAATGGAACTAACAGACATCTACAGAACATTACACCCCAAAAGTACAGAATATATATGGTTCTTATCAGCACATGGATCAACAATAAGTCATATGATAAGCCAAAAATCAAGTCTTATATATATAAAAAGAAATCATATCAAGCACCTTCTCAGATCACAGTGAAACAAAACTAGAGATTAACTCCAAAAAGAACTTGTGAAACAAACAAACAAAAAATGGAAATTAAACAATCTGCTCTCAAATAATCCTTGGGTCGACAATGAAATCCAGATGGAAATTTAAAAATTCCTCCAAATGAATGACAACAATGAAACAAGTTATCAAAACTTCTGGGAAACAGCCAAAACTGTGCTCAGAGGAAAATTTATAGCACTTAAGGCCTACATTAAAAAGACTGCTTATCAACAACCTAATCCACACTTCAAGGAACTAGAAAAACACAAACAAACCAAACCCAAAGCTAGCCAGAAGAAAAGAAGTAACAAAAATCAGAGAACTAAATGAAATTGGAATAATACAAAATATAAGGAATTAGTAAACAAAAAGTTGATTATTTGAATAAATATACAGAATTGGATGGCCACCAACTAGATTAATTGAGAAACAAAGACAGAAGATTAAAATGAACTCAATCAGAAATTAAAATGGAGATATTACAACCAATACAATACAAATTCAAAAAATCATTTGTGACTAGTACTAACACATCTATGCAATCAAATTAGACAATCTAGAGGAAATGGGTAAGTTCTTGGAAATATAGAACCTCTGAACTTTGAATCAGGAAGAAATAGAAACCCTGAATAGACCAATAATAAGTAGTGAGATTGAAATAGTAATTAGAAGTCTCCCAACAACAGCAACAACAACAAGTCCAGGACCTGATGAACTCACAGCTAAATTTTACCAGACTTTCAAAGAAGAAGTGGTATTAATTTTACTGAAGTTATTCAATAAGATAGAAGAGGAAGAAATTCTCCCTAACTTATTCTACAAAGCCAGTATCACTCTGATATAAAAGCCAGGAAAAGACACAGCAAAAAATGAAAACTATAGACCAATAACACTTATGAACACAGATGTGAAAATCCTCAACATAATATTAACAAACCAAATTTAACAGCACATTTAGAAAAACTCATCATGACCAAGTTGGTTTTATTCCAGGGAAAAAAGGGTGGTCCGACATATGCAGTAAACTTGATCCTCTAGGTAAACGGAATTTAAAACAAAAATCATAAGATCATTTCAATAGACAGAAAAAGCATATGATAAAAATCCTCAGCAAAATAGGCATAGAAGAAACATTCTTCAAAATAATAAAAGCCATATACAACAAGCACACATCCCATGTCATCCTAAATCAAGAAAAGTTGAAAGCATTGCCCCTCAGAACTGGAACAAGGTAATGAATGCATTGACCCTCAACATAGTACTAGAACTCCTAGTCAGAGCAATTAAGCAAGATAAAGAAATAAAGGTTATCCAAATTGGAAAAGAAGAAATCAAACTATCCTTGTATGCTGAAGGTATTATCTAATACCTAAAAAATCTCAAGACTCATCCAAAAGACTCCTGGACTTGATAAATGAATTCAATAAAGTCTTAGAATACAAAATCAACACACACAAATCAGCAGCACTGCTATACACCAATAGAAACCAAACTGAGAATCAAATCAAGAACTCCATCCCATTTTGCAATAGCAGCCAAAAATATATAGAAATACATTTAATCATGGAGGTGAAAGATCTCTACAAAAAGAACTACAAAGCACTGTTGAAAGAAATTGTGAAGGACAGAAACAAATGGAGAAACAGCCCATACTCATGGATTGGAAGAATCAACACTGTTAAAAATGACCATATTACCCAAAGTAATCTACAGATTCAATGTAATCTTTATGAAACTGCCAACATCATTTTTTGCAGAATTAGAAAAAACAATCCTAAAATTCATATGGAATAAAAAAACAGCCAAAATAGGCAAAGCAATCCTAAGCAAAATTACAAAGTTGGAGACATCTCATTGCCTGACTTCAAATTGTACTACAAGGCTGTAGTCATCAAAACAGCATGGTGCTGGAACAAGAGCAGACACATGAACCAATGGAACAGAATAAATAATCTAGAAATAACCCCAAATACCTACAACCAACTGACCTTTGATCAACCAGACAAAAACATGCACTGGAAGAACACCCTATTCAACAGATAGTGCTGGGAAAATTGGATTACTATATGCCAAAAAGAGAGAGAGAAAACTTGATTTCTCTCTCTCCTCAAATAAAAAAATTAACTCAAGATTTATTAAAGACTTAAATGTCAGACCTGAAACCATAACAATTCTAGAAGAAAACCTAGGAAAAACTCTTCTCGACATTGGTCTAGGCAAATAATTTATTGCTAAAACCCCAAAAGCAAATGCAACAACAACAAAAAATAAGTAAGTGAGAATTAAACTAAAAAATTCTGCATAGCAAAGAAATAATCAACAGAGCAAATGGGCAACCTACAGAATGGGAAAAGATATTTGCAAATTCTATATCTGACAAAGGACTAATATTCAGACTTTATGAAGAACTCAAACAAATCAACAAGAAAAATAAATAACACCATTAAAAAGTAGGCAAACAACATAAATGGACATTTCTTCAATAAAATATACAAATGGCCAATAAACATATGAAAAAAATGCTCAACGTCATTTATCGTCAGGGAAGTGCAAATAAAGCCACAATGAGATACCATCTTACACCAGTCAGAATGGCTATTATTAATAAATCAAAAAATAATAAATGATGGTGCAGTTGCGGGGAAAAAGGAACACATACATTGTATGGGGAGTGTGAAATAGTACAACCTCTGTGGAAATCTTTAGGGAAGTTTCTCAAAGAACTCAAAGTAGATCTACCATTTGATCCATCAATCCCACTACTAGGTATCTATCCAAAGGAACTAAGGTTATTATACAAAATTTCTGCATGTTCATTGCAGCATAATTTGCGACTGCAAATATGTGGAATCAACCTAAATGCCCAGCAACCGATCAGTGGATAATGAAATTGTGGAATATGAACACTATGGAATGCTATTCAACCAACAAAAAGAATGTAACAATGTATTTTGCAGCAACTTGGATGGATTTGGGAAACATCAACCTAAGTGAACAAGAACAGAAAGTCAAGCACTGCATAGTCTCACTTATAAAGTGAGAGTCAAACTAAGAATCTGCAAAAGCATAGAGAATGATAAAATAGACATTGGAGACTCAGAAGGGGAAGGTGAGAATGGACGAAAGAATGAAAAATCACCTGTCAGGTACAATGTACACAGTTGGGTGTGGTGGATATACTTAAAACTCAGACTTTTTCACCACTATACAATGCAACTGTGTAACCCACAACTATTGTACTCCCTAAAGCTATTGAAATAAAGAAAAAAAAAAAAGAATAAATTGGATCTCATGAAGATAATGTGAAACTTATATTTGACTCAAATTA
The DNA here is from genome assembly GCA_963574415.1 of Tarsius wallacei. Classification (NCBI taxonomy): domain Eukaryota; kingdom Metazoa; phylum Chordata; class Mammalia; order Primates; family Tarsiidae; genus Tarsius; species Tarsius wallacei. The sequence continues at coordinate 23,772 of CAUYQG010111531.1, read as the reverse complement.
CCTTCTACTTCAGTGACCAATTACCTGCAGAAAAGTTGACCCCTTTTGCCTTTTGCAGCAGTTGTACCGGGCCCAGGACCTAGACAGTTTGAAGGAGGAGACTGGACAGAAACTGGAGCTGCTGTGGCCCAGCTACCAAGAGCAGCCAGCAGGTCAGTGCAATATATGTGAACTGCAGTTGCACCCAATGCCCTGCACTGATCAACTCTGTCCCAGGACAATAGAGGGAAAGGGAACCTGAGAAATATAATTCCAACTCAGCTTAGATGACAGCACAAATACACCTCAGATACTCAGAGAGAATAAATAAAAGTAAAAATTATTAGATTCATGGAACAGAAACACAATGTTAAATAAAAGGAAATTCAAAGACTTTGTTTACACTGTCTTCAAAACTGGTGTGTACTTATACTTATACTACCTCTGAATTTGGTCCCATCATATTTGAGTGCTCAAGAGCTACATAGGGCTAGTGGGGACCATAGCAGACAGCTCACCAAATAATTTACTTAACAAAAACAAACTTTAGAAAAAGAAAAATGCAAGGCAATCCCTTCTGGTCCCCTCCCACTGTGAAAGCTTTTCTGTCCTCTCAATAAATCTTGCTTTCTCAAAAAAAAAAAAAAGGGAAAAAAATGCTATGAAAGATATTTAATATTCAATAGACTATTTATAAATTTTAGATGTGAAACTTTCCAAGAGAATGGAACATAAGACAAAGAGAAAAAAATGGGAAAGAAAAAAATAAGACATATATAGATTTAAGATAAGATATCCAAACAGTAGAATTTCTAGAAGCAGAACAAAGAAAATTGGGAGAAATGAATTATTTGGATCTCCAGAGACAAGGAAATACTGACTACACACTGACTACATTAATGTTCCAGGCTTTAATGTCTCTGCAGAGATAGGGAGTTTTGAGTATAAGAAATCTGAAAAATTATAGAAATATAGCATATAAGTCTACTTTATTGACTCTTAAAAGTGCAAACAGTCATAACATTTGCCCGCTTTTCACTTGGTCCAGAAGATATGCTCACCTAGTGTGGGTACTTTTTCTCAGGAAGACATATATTATAATAATAGTTAATTTCAATTTTCAGAGTCACAGTATATCCAGTACCAGTCACATAAAACTGAGCTACTTCGATTATACCAAGCAGGAGAGAAAAATCATGATTAGCAGTGTTCTTTGTATAAGCCTGTTAGGACCCTTTGCTCTGAATCTTAATATCTTAGGATCCACTGTCCTTTGCCAGCCTTAGCATCTCTTAGGATTCCTGTCACCTGCTACATTTCATGTAGTTCACAGCAGGTGCCTGAGTCCTTGAAGAGCTTCAGTGTCCTTGAAGTACTCTCTTCATAGGTGGCATATTTTAGGACCACCTTCCCAGTGTGTTTCTTCCTGCAACTTCTTGGAGTTCCATCACCATGCCCAGTGACCCTGGCCTCTCCTGATTCTCACATCATATGACATGAGGTCTACTTCAGGAATTGATCCCTTGACTCATGACTAGCATTTTATGTAAACTCTTGATATTGGGAGTCATATGTCAGAATTTAGATTCTATGTCTGAATTCTTATGGCTACTAAGCTACATATATCAATGGCTACTAAGTGCTAGTCCCTTGGTCAAAGAAGATAATGAGAGTTTCAAGGGGAGAACGATAAAGATACTTAATTCATTTCCCATAAAATTGAAGTTATCTGATTTAAAGACCCTGGAAACTATATCTTTCCCAATTTTGTTGTAAAATTTTCCTTTGTTTCATGAAATTATAGAGGTAATAGTTGAAGGAGGAGACCAGATCAACATTGAGATATCTGTGCCCAGCTATCAAGAGTAGTCAACAGATCAGTGACAACGGATGAGGGCTGCAGTTGCAATGATGCCCTGCACTGACTGACTCTGGTCCAGGACACTAGAGAAAGAGAGAACCTGGGAAACTTAATTCCAACTCAGCTTAGATGATGGTACAAACCCACCACAGACACTCAGAGAGACTAAATACAATTTTTATTTGAATATTTTATTTGAAATTACCTTATTTAACCAAATACAATTTTGACCAAAGAAGAAAAATAAATTAGCCACCTTATATTGTTCTTCAAATACTGAATTGAAAAACCTAGTGATAATTGATGCAACTCACCAGAAGAAGAAAAGCCATCTCTCCCAGCATATTACATTGCAAAGCTGACTGTATTTCTTTCCAAATCTGTAAAAATTAATCCCATACATAAATCCAAATCTGAAATGTAATTTGTTAAAAATATGTATTAAAAAAACAGGATTTTAATGGGGCTTACCATTTTTTAGCTTAAAAAAAATCTCTAAAAGTTTCTATCCTAATTAACAAGTTGTATTTTGTTTTGTTAGTTACATGCATGGAGAGAAAGGGGAACCACAGAAATCCAGTTGTTCAGATCTGGTTCAGCCTCTTCAGTGACCTTATTTTATGACAACCTTTCCCATATTCATGAAGCAACAGTGACGTGGAATTCCTTTCAGCGTTCTTTGATATACCAATATTTGTCCCACTCCAAGGTCTTCACAGGGTTGTTTAGTTTTTATAAACCATGTTTTTTTCCCCCCAGAATTGTTCACAAACTTTTTAGCTGCTTCTCTGTTTCATGGTAGTTGTATTATAAATATTTCTTAAATGAATAACAATCTGTGTGTATGTCAATATACAACTGATTAGAGAAAAAGTAAGAATAGTGTTTCAACTGGGTAAAATGGGAAGAGATTAAACTATAGGATTATTTCCCAGTGTCAATAGGATGTAAGGTATTATTTACTCTTTAGTAATATAGATATTACTACTATATTTAGATAATTTGGAGACATCCCAGTAGATGGACTGTTTCCTCCCTGTTTACATATTTTTTCCAGAGCTTTTAGCTTACTGAAATTTCTTTTAAGAATTCCAGTTTTCCAGCAGTGATTTTCCAAGCCCACAGCTCCTGCTTACACACGTTATAAATACTTTTAATGCCAAGCTCTAACCCTGAGCTGGATGACAATTTTACATGTCTAATTCTGAGTCAGATGGAGGCATTTCACACGCCTGTGTGGCAGCAGTGGGTGTCCAAGCTGTTTAGCTCACTGATCCTTCAGCATGTATCGTCTTGTGGAAATTTTGAAAAGCATAAAAATGTTGGAAAAGCCAACCTTTAGGTCTAGCATGGTGATTTCTAACCCCAGATCTGACAATCATTTATGGGAAAGATTATGGTATGAATTGCTAAAGGCTTGAAAAAGATTCCTAAGCTGATGAGTCCTTCAACCTTTCTTCTCGTTTCACCATGAGAAAGACAAGAGGGCACATTTCCAGTAGAAATTTCACAGCACCCCTAAAGAGCCAATGTTTTAATTAGAACAATATTTCAAGTGTCAGTGGATAAGACTACTAAATAAAGCTGGAGAATAAGCTTGTCGAGGTGAGAAAGTCCTTGAAGCACTTTCAACCCTCTGGAGAGTAAAAAAATATGTAATATACATCAAAGAGGAGAACAATAGTTAAATATAATTTATGTCTCCAGACTTCAGTATAATCAAACGTCCTCTTATTTTTCTCACTAATGGACTTATGTTTTGTTTCCAATGATTGTGTTGACAATGTATTACATTTTTTTATAGACAGTGAAATGTGTAGCTTCTTTCTTTCTCACATGACTACTTTCTCTACTGTATCTTATGCTGAATTGAGATCTAGTCCATAGGCATGGTAGCGATGTGCTGTTTGCTCTCTCTGGAATACCCTTCCTCTTCCTCACTGCTGCTTTATCAGACTAAATCTTCATGTTCTTTTAGATGCCCTGAAATCTTTTTACACTGAAATTGCTGTCCTGCCTCAAAATGCTGGAATGCTCTATGTTTCTTCATGTCCTCTCTATTTCTGAGTTTATACCAGGAATCTAATCTGTAAGCCTCTATATTGTTGTAGTTGAAAGCTTGGGCTCCTGTATTGTAGCTTTGCAGCTAACTAGCTTTGTGACCTTGGGAAAATTATTGTATCTCTCTGTGCATTAATGTTTTACCTATTAAGTGGAAATAATAGCAGCGACTGTTTCATAGGGCTGCTGATGATAACATGAGGTGATACACATGAAGAACCTAGTATGGAGTTTGACTGAGTAGACTGCCTAAAATGTTTTTATTTATTTATTTATTTACTTTTTGAGTTGGCGTCTCACTCCGTCGCCCAGACTGGAGTGCCGTGGCCGCTCCCGGCCACCGCAGCCTCAACCTGCTGGGCTCCGGCGATCCTTCCGCCTCAGCCTTCCGAGTAGCCGGAACTACAGGCGCACGCTACCATGCCCGGCTAATTTTTTTGATTTATTGTAGAGATGAGGTTTCGCCTGCCCAGGCGGGTCTCGAACCCGCGGGCTCAGGCAATCCACTCACCTCAGTCTCCCAAGGCGCGGGATTACAGGCTGAGCCACCGAGCCCGGCTTGTTTTTATTATTTTTAATATTATCATTATTTTTTATGATGACAAGAAATTGTGGTTTATGGTTAGTGCCTAGTTCACAGTAAAGGCTGAAAAATAATTAAGAAGCATTTTTGTTTCTCTACCTATTCAGAAATCAAGAAATTGTTTTATTTTCTAAAGAAAGTCATTTTGGGGAAGGGTCATGCAGAGGCTGGAAGGACCTTATTCTAGCCAGTTCTGAAAGCATTTTGGAAGTAGATTCTAGGGCTTCCTTTCATAGAAGCCTTCTGGTGAATCAAGAGTCTCTTCATCTCTTCACTGAATTTCTCTCTCTTCATGGTAATTCAATTTAATTTAAGAAAATTAGAGTAAATAGTAATGGGTGCCAACAAACAAACAAAACACAAAAGTGACTTCACAGAGTTTTAAATTAAAAAAAATAAGAGCTGAAAGCAAACAAAAACAAACAAAACACCCAACCTAACAAACAAAACCCTTATTTTCTGATCCTAGTAAATACGAGAGTAAAATAGTATTTTTAGAGAGGGAAGACACTGGAGTTAGGTAGATGTATTTTGTATTAACCCCAATGTAATAAAGAACATTCTCATAGAAATCTGTATCAAAGGACCCTGGTAGTAAAAGTCTGTTTTTAGGTCATTACAGAGAAATATCTGTATTTTGTTTGAATTCCTGGTGCTTTTGAAAATATCACATATACTCACCTTTATATATATAGATAGCATTTTAAATTATCAATAATTTAGATTTTCCATTTTCTGCTTTTGTTCCATGAATAAACCATCTCCCTTTACCATGAGAATCTGCTTTTGACAGGCAGGGAATCCAGAGGTTCTGAAAGTCATTACCTCAGAGATTATAAATCAGTAATTCACTCCCAGACTAGATAGTACTGTGGAAGAATCTTACCCATTTGAGAAGAAAATTGTTTCCCAGCAAAACAGAAACATTTTCTATAATCTTCCCTGTCAGTATTTTAGCTTTCCTACTGATGACTACCTTAAGGCTCAAATTCACCACTGGGCTTCCAAAGCCACGACGACTGTAGAAATTATTATACCTTGCATTTACTTACTGCTTTGCAATTTACAGAGCATTTTAACAGCAACTGATTCATTATTCCTGGTACTTTTCAGTTTGGATAAAGACAAACCAGCAGAGAACAGCAAACCTTGTGTTGGTTACCGACTCTTCCAGAATGACTTTGATGGTATCACAACGTGGCACAGTTAGGTGCTAAAAATGCTGGTAAGTTGTTGCAAAAGATCTGTTGCTCACTACAACAGAGCGTTCTATTTTCAGAGACACACAGAAGACACTTCCCACTACCATTATCTGGGTCATAACTATGCTTCTCTTGAGCAGTTTAATCATATGGACATGGTACATATGAAACTAATTAGATGTCCTTTCATAAATTGATTAAATGATTAAATGCGATTTTGTTGAAAAGCAATAAAAAGGATACTGAACTTGCATTAGCCTCATTCTTGGCTACCGTATATGTCTCTGTGCTATTTGTTCTTCGTCAACTTCTTCGAATTGATGAATATTTTTTTGCCATATTGCATGTCACTGCAAGCTATTTTAAATCCTTTTTTAAAAGGCAAGGCATACATTATTGAAGTGCTTTCACATGTAATATTCTATTTGAATCTCACATGAGCCCTCTGAAAAAGGTGTATTACTAACCCAGTTTCAACTATCCATCCATATTTCTCCCTCTTCTCCCCTTCAAATGGTTAGACATTTTCTGCAAAGTTTGAGGCTGGCAGACAACTATGATTGGGATTCTGTGCTTTGCAACCCTGGATCCTGCTTTGTATAATAGATCCCAAATGTAGGCTTATGCAAGCAGGCGGCCTGGAATCCATGCCAGGACTGTGTCTCTCCAGCACTGATTAATTTCTGTGCCTAAAAGCCATGTGTTCATTGTGGATGATAAGCTTGTTGCACAAACACAAGCTAACCACACTGAGTAAGTTTGGCATTAGTTCTGCACAAATCTCAGTAAGAAGGATATTTGCCAAAAGAAAGGAAAAAATTCCTGCCAATTTAGGCATGAATGAAATGTTTGGAGGCATCTGTAGGCTTTTACATACTAAAAAGAAAAATGCATGTATCTGCAACTTATTCAACCAAGCATGTTGCACTGAAAAATTTCAGACTCTAGACTTTGGAAGTGGTCTAGACATGTCCTTTGCAATGGATATATATATAGACAAGTAAATATAAAATCTAAAAATCAAAACATGCTATTGTACTAATTCTTCCCCAAATACTCATATACAAATAATGACATTATTTTGTGGTGTACCAAAGTGTGACTTCTGTGTATGTGATTGAGGCTTGAAGATTTCCAGATCAGTCTCTCTTCCCCCTCCTCTTCCCCTTCCTCCATAAAAAAATAAAAAGAACAAAACAATGAGCAAAGAAAAAAAGAGAAAGACAATCTGTGAAGAAGCACAGTCATATAAACAATGCCATGATAGCTTGGATCACCCCAAAAATCATGCTCTGCTTCGGTTTTTCTTTTTGTTTTTAACAAAAAAAAGCCCCATCTTTTATTTATCAAAAACTGATTTTTTTCCATGTTTCTGGAGGATAAATGAAAAGGAAGGCCATGAGTGTGGTCCAATGAGAAACATCGAATTCAGAACTGGAAGGAAACCTGGGGATTGTTGATTAGACTCTCCCACCTCACGCAGAAAGCCTTTCTGCTGCATCTCTGACAGATGGTCCTGGAGCGTCTGCTGGGAAACCCCAGCCATGAGAAACTTAGCACACACCCACTGCCACCACCACTATGAAGGCTCTACCCTGCACGCATCATGACTAACTTCTTTTTTTGTGTTCTTGCTCTTTGGAGCATCAAAGGACAAGCATATCCTTTCTACTCTATGACAATTCTTCAAATAAATGGAAGAGCTTTCGTGAATGTCCTAGTGCCCTGATCCTACGTTAAACCTGTGTTTTTTTTCATCTGTTCTATACATGGTGTTGCCTGCAGAACCTTTGCAAGTCTGGGCACTTTCCTCTGAATAGAATCAATCTGTTTATGTTTGCTTGCCCTAAATGTGATTTTCCAGGGAGGGATCACTCAATTCAGACTGTAGAGGGACAATAACTTCTGTTAGGCAGTGAGACAATTATCTCTATTGGCCTGGCCGAAGCCTACATTGCTTTTTAAACAGCTACATCAACATTACTTGCCTTTGGAAGAATTAGAGTTACATAAACTCTCTAAATTTTTCTATTTAACATGTTTTTATCCCGTAGTAGTTAGTTTTTGCCAAATACTTGATGAAAAGATCAAATATGAAATCGAATAAGATGTATCAGAATTACACATCAACTCTGCCCTCCCCCAAGCTTGATTTTTGTCTTGTAAGTGCATCATCTAAGCTTTCTTGTAGCAAGGTTTTATTTTGAATCATCTTTGTGTGACCTAAATATTTCTATGTAACTGAGAAATCTGGAACTGGTATCTTACTCACATGTGGCACCAAGAGTCATCCCTGATCATATTATGTGTGTAACCAGAATATTGAGCAGGGACACTAATATAAAGCAGTATTCTTTGTATTTTTCTTGGTTGTTGTATTTTTTTTTCTTTGAGAAAGCAGAATTTATTGAAAGGACAGAAAAGCTCCCACAGTGGGAGGGGACCCAAAGGGGTTACCCTGGTTGTTTTATTTTTAAACTTTCTCTAACAAATCTTTTCCCCCTATCCTTAACAACACCATTGGCAGCTTTATAGCTTTTCTTGCCAATTTCCAATTAACATACATTTATTTTCAAGCACCCTCCACACTCCTACTTAAATATCATCTTCTCTTCTCCCACTATTGCCGCTCAGGTCTTAGTCTAAGGGACTTGGGGTGGGAAGGATGCTCTTTCACTCTCCCTCAATTCCTGGGAGGGTAAGGGGTAGAAAGGCAGGGCTGAAGGAGCTTTGATTTGGCTTAAGAAAATTTTGCCCTCCTGTATCAGTTCCTAACTCCTCTGGTTTTAGGGCTGTGATGGGAAGAGTGGGGGAAGGGTGATGCCACTTACATAATGTTCCATGGTTGCCATCCCTCTGTGTAACATTGAGTGCCATTCTTTGGTCCTAGAAAGCAATTGCTCACATGCTGAAGCCTTCATGAAGCACTGCACAGTTCACTCATGTCCTGAGGGAGGTCACTATCTGACTCGACTATTTCACCATGACTTCCTCATAGATCTCAACTCTGGCAGAATGTCCCAGGATCTCTTAGCAACTTGTATGCTCTTACCTGACAGGCAGTCTTCTTGATTGTGTTCACAATGTGACAAATTACTGCCTACTTAGACCTTGAAAACGTCAGATGTTCTTTACATGCCAAAGAATAAGCAGGCAGGCTGTTCACCAGCACTTCTTTTCTTTTACACAGCCACTGCTCTCCAGTGATCTTTCAGCCCTGCTATTAAGGCAGTTGAGCAAGTAAGTTGCCTGATATGTCTACCTGGAGAATGAGAAGCTTCTTCATCATATCTACCATCTTGTAGATATGATACGTCTTGTAGTCTTGTTGCTTGTAGTCCTGTTGAGTGATATTTTTGAAATCTCTTTTCCTTGGCTCTGAGAAGAGAAAAGGCACCTCCACTTCCTATTGGAAAGGAAGAAAACCATGTCTTGCCACAAGTACTGCACATGTTATAAGGACCATGATCTCATGACTTCTCTCCTATTTTCTCTCTTTTCTTTGTTTCTCTCCTATTTTCTACATGTAGAGAGAAGGCTGTTATTAAAGTTATGAAGGTTCTTCTAATTCTTAGTAGTATTTGTGTGAGTGTGTGTGTGTTCGTGTATGTAGGGTATGTCTCCTTTAAGATGGGAATGAATTTCTACTGGTGTTGTAAGTTATGGGTCTCTAACTTTATCTGTTAATCCCTCTTGATATTTTCAGGGAAATAGACACAAGGAAGCAGAAGTCAAGCAAATCTGCTAGTTTCCTGTCTTAATTCAGATTGATAATAAGAATCTCTAATTGCACGTTGTAACGAAATACAAATTTTCAGTGATCCTGATTTAATGGTTGTGCGTAAGTTTCAGAAATTTATAAGGGTTCTTGGTTGCACTCAGAATGGTTGTGGGGCAATCTGAGGAGCTGTCCTAAGGTCAGTCATTTCTACTCTGTATTCAGGGTTCTTGTTCGGTGCTAGGTGATTCTACTCCCTTCAGTCTCCTTTGTTATATCCTCAGAATCCAGGCAAATAAGTTTCATGCTCTATCAGCCCCTTTCAACTTTTGTAGAGTACTATTGGTGTTCTACTCTTATCATTTATATGTCTTCCTTGGACTCCCAGAGTAGTAGTGCTATTCTCCCTGCTTGAGAAACCTGTGAGTTATGACCATTAAAAGTGCCTTCTAGTGTTTGCTATTTTCGTGGGAGAAGATAGAAGGGTAAGGGTAAATCAGATGAATAGCAATAACAACAACAATGTCAATAAGAAATATAAATAATGAAAAACTTTTCAATATCTAGCTAGCTTCTGCCGTGATGGTCCCTTACTCTTTCCATACATACATAGATTCCAAATATATATGGAATTAGATAAATGTATGTTGTGAAAATTCATATAGAAAGAGAAGTCTTCCGCTCTAATTTTCTTAATACAAATACCTATGATATGGATATTGACATTAATATCAATATATCCATACTTCAAATCTGATTATCCTAGTTATTACTAAATGCTTTGGATTCTCTTTTAAATCTTTCTACAGGAAAATAAATGCTTTCATAAGAGCAGCAGCAAGTAATTTTATTATTTGTAAATTATAAGAAAAATTTATCAAACACAAAACCCGGAGTGGGGAATAGGAGTTAGGGTAAATACAGATTTGACAGTATAAACTTATGATTTTATTGATATTTGTTTTGTATGAATAAATGCCCCTTTTAAGTTGGATGTTAAGAAATAAAAATATTGTCACTACATATAAACTATTTGTTTGACCAGGCTTGGATAATGCTAAGTCAAGGAAAAACATAAATAAGGGAGAGAAGAAAATTACATGGGCAATTTTGAATAAAGAATGCACACTCATAACTATAACTTTATTTTAGGTCTGTTTTGAGTAGGGTTAGGCTCTTTATGAGTGAATCCTCAGGTATGGCCTCTAGATAGTTTGAAGTAATTGAATGAACTAGGAATAATTGGATAGATGAAAGCCAGTCTTATAATATGTTTATCTAAAAGATTCATATGGTGGGTGAAATCCATTAAAGGAATATTGTTCAAAGAGATTATAGATAAGGGTAAATGGCTGAAAACATTTGCTCTTAGATTCACGTTGTAAAGAAATGCTTACTGGCAAAGATAGCAGAATTGCCTGATGCCCACTGGTGAATATGTGAGAAAGGAATGGGGCTCTATCATCAGATGGGGAAAATAATTTCCTTTTTGTTTGATGGCCTGAGCTGAGTCTTTATTTATTTTATTCTTTACCACTGGGAAATACCCCAGTATGTTCTTTGGGTAAGACCTTCTATCCACCAGACCAAGTAAACAGTACCCTGCTCTTCAGAAGTGAAGTCTCCCTAGCTAAATCCTACTTACAAATGAGGTGCACTGCCTTGGCCTCTTTGACTTTTCTCTGACCTAATCCTCCCTGTAGTCCCTGCTGCTGTGTTTTGGCCTGAGTCCAGGATCCCTGATTTGAATCTAAGGATTGATTTTTATGTTCTGAGCATTCCAGGAAGCTATCACCTGCCTTCCATCTTGTCAAGATGCTTTTTTCCTTTTTTCAAATCTCCGAGAAGAATTCCAAACTACCAGGAAGATGGTAAATTTCCATTAGAGTGAATGATCATCTTCTCCAAAACCTTACAACTTTTAAATAGATTTACTCTTTCAAGAAAATTCACTTGAAGCAATTCAGAAATTGTTCAGACATTTAAGTAGCACTTAAAAAAACCTCTTCAATTACATGCTTTGAACTCTTATATCATGTACTTTGTTTTGATCTTTTATGTTTGCTTTAAAATATTACTAGACCTGAAGCTTTGGCTCTCATAGCATGATATAATTAATTTTATGCTTCTTGTCTTATAAGAAAATAAGTGTCAAAAGTAATAACTTTAAATTTGAGCCCTAAATTAACTTTATTTTAAGGTAAGTTCAGTACTCTGATGAAATACAACTTAAATATATTCTGAATGGTATATTCAGACTTCTTGACGAATTTAAACAGAACATCTATGGAATCACAATATTGGCATTAGAAATATAGCTTCCTAATTCTTAAAAAATACTGATAATGTAAAATAAAAATTTTAACTTTAATATTTAGCATAAAATAATCAGTCTATTTTATAGCCTAGAAAAAGGTGTTACTTGGTGAAAGTCTGTTACAGAGTTGCTTGAGTGTTACTTGACCTTGGAGCTCAAGTTCACCCAGACAAATACCAAATAATGTAGAGCATCAGCTCATTCATACCAACAGTTCACTTCCTTGCTTAATTGAAGTAAAATATATCCAAGAAACTTCTGCATTCCATATGAAATGAGGATTTCTTATTTTTCATTTCACTGAATATATGGCATCTTTCTAAGTAACTTTGCATTTGTTAATTGGAAGGTTCAATATACCCTACTGCCCTGAGTCTAGAACCAGCTGTCATCAGCCTGGACTCTGACTCCCAGATCCATGTCTTGGTCTTTCTTAGCCTTCCAGAACCCACAATTCTCCAAAATAAAAGAAACTCCCAGCCCAAAATGTGCCTTAATTCCCAAAATGGATTGGTTTCCTAAAGGACTCCAAAGATCTTTGTAGAAATATACAAAGAACAAGTGTCATATGAGAGGTGCTTTCAATAATCACTTGCTTCATATTTCCAATTAAGATCTTGTCCCAGGTTTGTGAACTTGTAATCGCTATCAAGAAGAGAAAGAATGAAAGTTAGTCTTAGTGCCATTGCAATTATCTTCCTCTGTTGACACTTTCCATCTTTAATAGCTGGATTTTAAATGGCATAAAGGTGGTCAAAGGGTATGTACATAGTATCCATGCATTTATGCATGGTAAAGAAATGAGAAGCCATTTGGGACTATTTGCTGAGTTCCTCAACTTCAGAATCCTATATAGTATGGAAGTAAATACTGAATTTAAAACAAATCGAGTAGAGTAAAATTAGTTTTAGTGACTCAGACAAAAAAAAATCTGTAACATTTATAGACTATGAACCACTCTCAACACTTCATTTCTCAAGAATTTTTTCTTTATTAGGAGCATATAAACTACACAGTGGAATGATGCTTTTCTTATACCTGGAAGCAAATAGAACACTTCTCTCTTTTATATTTTCTTGTTCATATTTCTGCAAATAACATATTTGTAAAAATCACAATGATATAAAAATTTTCATAAAGAGAACAAAGAAAAATATGCTTTAAAAATCTTTGTCGTTCTCTTCTTACCTGTTTGCATTTAATTTCCCATTTTCATAGATAGGTAAAGTTGTGTGATAGAGGTCCACTAATCACTACATGACAAAAAAAATCTGCTACAGGCAAAAATAGCTTTAACCCCATACTTTGGTTTATTTCCAAACAGATCAAAATTACAGTTTTCTGTAATTAAATTTCTAATTTAATTTTCTGCAAATTTCTAATCAATTACTCATAGACCATTTGTATGCATGTAGTTTAACTTTCCAATTATCATTTTTGAGAACAAATATTGCCATTTAACAAATATTAAAAGACAATAACAGATTGTCATTGTACTTGGTGGAAAGGCCTTCGAAGAAAATGTATTTTTCACACTTTCAGATTTGTGTACCCAGTGTTTCTCATACCAGATGGGAATAAGCATACTATTCCATGGACTTGTATTCTTTTCTTTTTAGTTGGGAGACTAAGGCCCACATGTATTACCTGTCAGTTTTGGGGGCATCCAACTGTGGAGTTCATGAAAATATATTATCATTTTCTGAACTCCAGAATAGAAAAGTGAAGCCACAAGCTGCCTAAAATGGATTATTTTGCCTCAGCACAGACAGGCTTTTGTGTTCTCTATATTGACATAGGAAACCTTTTTGAATTTGAGTCATCAGAAACCCAGGGTATGAGATGTCTTTCAACCTTAGTATACTGCATGAGTACTGTCCTAAAGTCTTTCTCTTTTCAGCTTATCCCTCCATCTTGGCTCCTAGGTTAGGACAAAGAATCTCCATGATATGCTGCCTCCTAGCTAGCTGCCTCTATCTAGCTATACATAGATAGAGTTCTCTCAAAAGTCAGCCTGGCATAGTAATATAGATGCTAGGAAAAATATAACAGCTTAAGGTCAAATGAAATTAGAAAAATAACAGGCAGTAGTTCAAGATCACTACAGTGAAAGTAAGCAACCTGGCATAGGGCTCAGTACTGGAAACAGTGCCAGAAAAGTAGGGGATTCTTGGGACATGTTTTATGGACATGTCCTTTTGTCACTTTTATCCCAACTAAAATTCAACACTTTTTCCTAAGAGAAGTATATACTTGTGTGGGAGGAGTGGGAGAAAAACATTGTATTAGTCAGTTCAAGCTGCTATAACAAAATACCATAATGTGGGTGGTTTGAGCAAGAGAAATTGATTTTTGCACAGTTCTGGAGGCTGGAAGTCAGAGATCTGGGTGTGAGCACAGTCAGGTTCTGGGGAGGGCCCTCTTTCTGCTGTGTCCTCACTTGGCCCTTTCTCCATGTGTGGTATGTGATATGCATGCATGGGACAGCAGTGGGATAGAGATAGAGAAGAAAAAAGAAGAGAGAGGGGGAGAGAGACAGGAGAGAGAGAGAAAGAGAGAGAGAGAGAGAGAGAGAGAGAGAGAGCGAAGAAAGAGAGAGAATGACGAGAGACAGAGAGAAAGAAAGAGAATGAGGAGAGACACAGAGAAAGAAAGAGAGAAAACTTCTTATAAGCCACCAGTCCTATCAATTAGAGCCTCTCTCTTAAGACTTCATTAAACCTTAATTATCTACTAAAGACCCTATCTCCAAATACTATCACATAGTCCAATTACAGTTCTAAAGAATCTGTCATCCAAATACAGTGTTAGTGCTTCAACATATAAATTTTGGGAAAACAAAATTCGGTACCTAGCAGATATAAAGATGGCATAATATTAAAGTAGTGAAAGAAAATATTATCCATTCAGTGGATAATAAGAAAGTAAAGGGAACTGATTAAATAAGGAATTAAACCTACTGGAATAGTAGTAAATGTAGTAAATATATTACCTCAGTAATCAATACACTGAGAATCTCAGATTTCATTAAAATAAACAAAAAAATCCAACAGATATTTTCTATGAGACACACCAATTCACATAAGCATACACATAGCTTTATAATAGAAGAATGAAGATATACCAGGCAAATGCAAACCAGAAGAAATCTGAGGAAAAAATATTAATTTGTGGCAAAATAAAGATTTAAGTTGACAAATATGTTAAGTGACAAAAATGACGTTTTATGTTAGCTCAAGGAGCAATCAGAAAATAACCATATTTATTTAAAATATTTACATACCCACCTAACAATATTGGTTAAAATATATAAAGCAACAATTTACCCACCTGCAAATTCTTTTTCTGTAAGAAATTTATTAAGAAAGTCTGTTAAGTCTGTTAAGTTTATAAAATTCTTCAACATTCACTGATATGACCATTTGTGCTTTCAAATGTATTTTTTCAATTTTTGAAATAAAACCTTTCTGTCACTTCTGGAGTATGCAATTTTGTTGCTTGTGGCTTATTATAATTTTTATCTGTGCTGGATTCTTTCTGTTAATGTTTTAATTGGAATGCCTGCACATGTATTTGCAAATAAGATTTTTTAAAAAAGCAATCTGTACAGTCTTCGTAGAATTTTAATTTAAAATATGATGCTCCCATAAAATAATTTAATAAAAATTGTTATTTTTTAATAGTCTGATTAGAATCGTATATTTACTAATGGTTACCTAGGGTTTAGCTGTGAGGTCCTTTATTTGTTATGCTTTCATGATAGATATCTACTACTTAATTATTTATTTTGAGTTGGAGTCTCACTCCATCGCCCAGGCTGGAGTGCAGTGGCACGCTCACGGCCACCGCAACGCCAACCTGCTGGGCTCTGGTGATCCTTCCGCCTCAGCTTTCCAAGTAGCCGGAACTACAGCCGTGCACTACCACCCCCGGCTAATTTTTTTTTTTTTTTTTTTTTTTTTTTTTTTTATTATGTTATTGTGGGGTACAGTTAGGGATTATGTTTTTTTTTTTTTTTAAATTGTAGAGACAAGATCTTGCCAAGTTGTCCGGGCTGGTCTTGAACCCACAGGCTCAGGCAATCTACTCACTTCGGCCTCCCAAAGTGCTGGGATTACAGACTGAGCCACCGAGCCCGGCCTATATTTTATTTATAAACATTCTACGGTAATTTTTTTAAATTTTCTTGTTTCATTTTTAGTCTGTTTAAGAAATATATGTTTTTCTAATGAATTATTTTCCTTTACTTTTCTAACTTAGTTACCAATAAATTGCATATAGTAATATTTTATAATTTAATTTTTTTCTGTATTTCATGTTGGTCTCATTCTCCTATCAAATCTTAAATATTTTTGTTCACTTTCTTTCTTTCTTTTTTCCTTTTCTCCGTCTTTCTTTCTTTTTTCTTTTTATTCAGACATTCTGTGTCTGTAATAGTGACAGTTATTTAGATAGTTACCTGCCTGACCTGAAGGAGCCTGGGAACCATTTGTTCCTTCTCTTAGTACTTGCCTACCAGGGAATCATAGGGATGTGACAGAAAAGCATCTGGAACCATGTTTGGTTGAATGTATCAGTTTTCAATGTTTATGGACTTTAGGCACATACTTAGAGTACAGACATAGTCTATATAGCCAAATATTAGTCATATTTATTTTATTTTGCTTAATTTTTCAAAAACATATATGAACATAAAAAATATTTTTCAAGGAAAAAATCTTGAGTCCATTGTATTTCTGAATGGTCACAATACCTTTCTGTACAGCAATATCCTTATGCATCATTATTTTCATTAAGTAATTGATGGGCTGTATTCCTGCTTTTCTCTGCCTCATTTTCCTTCTATAGGAATATGAGAGAAAGATGTCTGTGAACATCTTTTTGTATTGTGCCATATGAATAACAGGTTGGCAGTGTAGAGAATTTTTGTTCTTCCTGCAAAGTTTGTAGATGCCCCATTTTCCTCTGACATCTAAGTGGTCTGATCCTGGGATTTATTCTCTGACAAGGGAGTCCTCCATGTTTAGATTCCATGTCTAACAAAACAAAAAGTACACAAAATATTGACTATTCATAATAAGAAAGGAGACATAGTCACAGCTACAGAAGTTATATATTTAGTTGTTCATTAAAATGTTGTATGCAACTGTATTGCAACACTTATGAAGACTGAAAGGAAATAAACAGTTTCCTAAGAAAAATTATTATTTACGGAAATTGATCCAGGCAGAAACAGAAAGCTTAACTAGATCAATTTTATGGAAGATATTGGAAAGAAGATTATGATTAAGTATCCATACAAAATAGACTTCCTGCCAGGACTATCTTGCAGAAAGTGGAAATTGTTTACTCAGAACCTTTATCCAGTAAAACTTAATGCTTCTGTACATTAAGGATCTTTGAAAAAGAAAATTTAGGGCTTCAGAAACCTAGTATCCCTCTGTGTATGTTAGCCATAGAGATATTTGAACAAAGAGACCAACTGATACAATCAAAGTTTAGGATCTTTTAGTTCCCAAGTGTAAGAAAGCAAGACAATAAGCTAAATGTTCCCCTTTTTGAAATTTTCAAGGAAAAAGAGACAATTAGGAGTGTTATAATCTGGGACCAGTGAGAATTTTACTTGATATTGTTTTCGCTAAGCACTTTTTCAGTATATTTTTGTTTGTTAAAATAAAGCTACCATACCAAAGATATATATAACCAAGGAAGCCTTACAATGAAAAAAGGAATAAAGTGTAGTGATATCAAATTCAGTTGTTTTAATAATAGATATTAAATGATAAAGTTTTTTTTTTTTGGACATACTACACCACTTTGCTTCAAAGGGTTGCACAGCATGAGAGCAAAACAGAAGACATGACTGTGTAGAGTTATGGTTTCCTGTGCTAAGCAAGTGTGTGAAGCATGTCAGTTAATGCACTGGTTACCAACTTGTCTGATTTCGGTAGACAAAACATCCATGAACACAAGTTACATAAAAATGGTTTATTACTTCCAGATAGGCAGCAAAGGACAACAGAAGCCTAGGATTAATTGCCAATCGCTCCTCCAAAGCTTAGGAAAGCTTCCCAGGGGGGATTTGCACCACTGCTGAGGGATCTAGAAAAGCATCCAATACTGGGTTTTATACCTTGGTGTCACATGACACACTGGGCTAAAGCAACAAAGGACATCCTGCTTGTAATAGAGCTCAGGCTGTTCTAGTCAGTCCCTCCATCTTAGGGTGTTGCATTGCCTGCACATTCTATGGCTATTCTTGAGAGCTACAACTGAGAAAAGGGAGGAGATCTGGGTGGGTCCAAGGCGCACCTGAAGATCTGTCCTGTAAAAGTGAAGTTAAATGGTAGAAAAGGTCAGGGCATCTTTTGATTGTTCTTTAACAGGGAAATTGTCTTATCTCAGTGGTTACTTTTGCAGTACAAACTCTAAACCAATTGTGAAATGCTTGACATTAACAAAACCAGGCTGCAAATCATCTCTGCCTGGAAACTACTGCAGAAGCACCTCAGTCAGGAGCTACCAGAAACCTCAATAACAGTGTAGACTAGATATGCACTTTGGTTTAGACAGGGCAAATTTAATGCTAGTTTGCTCAAGGAGCTACCAACCAACAGGGTTGTTTGCAGCTATACACATTTAGGTCTCTTCCAAATGTGATACCAATTATAACAGCAAAAATTTTACAAAATGCCTATAAATCAATGTGACAAAAATTGGATAATTTATCAATAAACCAGTCAATTAAAAATAGCACAAAATATAAAAGATGACTTGTTTGCATGTAATACAAAAATGGCTCTGGATGGGAAAACTAAAAATTCTAAAGATAAAAGGTTGATATATACATGTATGCAACTCTAATAAAAATATACATAGACTCTGGGGAAGGACATATTTTGCAAAATGATACTTTGTGATGAGACAAAAATGAATAAAAATAAGAAATAATTTTAATAAGAAGAATGACGAAGAACATGTGCTAATAAGCACTAACATATATTATATTGATACAATAAATAAAATCATGTGGTTTAAGAGAAAACAGGTTAGCCGGGCTCGGTGGCTCAGCCTGTAATCCCGCGCCTTGGGAGGCTGAGGTGAGTGGATTACCTGAGCCCATAGGTTCGAGACCCGCCTGGGCAACTTGGTGAGACCTCATCTCTACAATAAATCAAAAAATTAGCCGGGTGTGGTAGCAAGCACCTGTAGTTCCAGGTACTTGGAGGGCTGAGGCAGAAGGATCGCCGGAGCCCAGCAGGTCGAGGCTGTGGCGGCCGGGAGCGGCCACTGTACTCCAGTCTGGGCAACAGAGTGGGACTCCGACTGAAAAAAACAAAACAAAACAAAACAAAAACTTAATTGAAGTAGTAATGACATTTGAACTCTTTAGTCTATATACGTATAAACCATACATTTAGAGTATGTGTGATCTTTCCTGCCTTTGTGTGGCTATCAAAGAAATACTGTTTTTCTGGATAAAAAGAAGATAACTATGCAAAAAAGAATGGGGGGGATATGCAGTCTTCTTTCCTTTCCATGTAAAACGCTGGTTTCTCTTTTCTAAGGGACATAAATATTGGTGTTTGGTATAATTTCATTATTGGTTGTTTGCTTACTTTAAAAGCCACAGGTTGGGCAAGACATGTGTTCTCTGCTTATGATATGGTCATAGAATAGCTGCTTTCATGTGTTTGGTTAGGTCAGCACAGTTTTTTAGAATACTTCGGGTAGGACTTGTACTCTCCAGTGTGTTATAATTAATATGGGTAAAATATTTCAACTAATCTGTGTGTGTAAGTACTCTTAATGACTGGCATATATGGTACATTCTACATAATTGTTTACCTTTATTGTTACCATCATTTATCATTCTCTATTGCTTTATACCTAGCTCTTCATAGCTAAATGTATTTTAAATCTTTACTTGTTTGACTTTTGAAGGCATCTGAGTTTGAGAGTCCTGTTAAACTTTTTAACCTCTCTTTTCTGAAGGTGTTTCTCTCCCAGATGATGACCCAGAAGCTGGCCAGGGAAGCAAGTTTTGCCTAGTGGCCATTGGCAGATTGCAGGCAAGTGTGACTTTTCCACACCTATATCCCTTTTCACTGAGAAGAAATCTTCAGGACTCTATTCATGTTAATTTACTTTCTGAATACAAATGAAGAATTCCATAAAAACCTAAACTTTTAAAGGAGTATGGCATTCATAGTGACAATTGCTATTCTTAGATTTAAGTAAAAGTTGACGAGTATGAGAGAAAGAGGGAGATCTTGTCCCCTTATCTTTCTTATTTTTAGTTTTACAATGCTGAATTTTCTATTTCCAGCTAATTTCCTTTGCGTCTATACAAAAGGAGAGTGATCCTTTTCATTTTATAATTCTATGACTAGAAATAGAGAAGTGGGATTATTTTGATTATTTTCATAAGTATAGATAAGCTTCTTGGTTACTTGGACAATAATCAATCTTAGTAATGAGCACAGCTTAGCCAGATAACAGTAGGAGCATTTTTTGTTGAAGTAATTTTTTTTCTAACTTTACTAACTTGGTAAAGAGTACATGTATGGGAGTAGAGTTAGACTTTATGTTCTCTCTTACTATGATGTCATTTTTTCCTTTCTGGATAAAATATGAAAGTTTAGACCTTCCTAAAACTGGGAGTCTCATGTCTACGCAAATGATCATGAGGAGATGGAAAATACATCAGTAAAGAATGGTGGTGTTTTACCTTATTTCTATTTCTTCACTCTCAGGTAACTAGTTCTCCCAACTGTACAGACATGAGTAACGTTTGTCAACCAACAGAGTTCATTTCCCGCCATAACATTGAGGGGATCTTCACTTTTGTGGATCACCGCTGTGTGGCTACTGTTGGCTACCAGCCACAGGTGAGGAGCAGAAGCTGTTACGTCACTGATACTTAGGCCTCTGATTTCCTTTGCCTGTGTTGAGATTATGTAATCATGTAATTCATAAGATAGCCAAAACAGTCAGCACTAGTTCAGAAAAAGAGTTTATTCTCAGCTTTCTACCAAGGCTATCATCCCATCTAGAGAAATATGGCTTGTGAAGCCAGGTGGGAGCAGCAGATACAAATATGTATGTATTTTTTGTTACTGATATTAATATAGATAATGATTCAGAAGTGCTCATGTTAATTATGCTGGCATGGCTACCTTCAGGTAATTCATGTAATTACCTAAATGAATAGTAACTCATAAAATATGCAGATTTAGCACCAGCTATTATAATTTACTCATTCAGCAGACAAATTAACCATTCCAGAATTGACTCATTATATAAACTTTCAACTCTTTTTTTTTTTTTTTTTGAGTTGGAGTCTCACTCTGTCGCCCAGACTGGAGTGCAGTGGCCGCTCCCGGCCACCGCAGCCTCAACCTGCTGGGCTCCGGCGATCCTTTCGCCTCAGCCTTCCAAGTAGCTGGAATTACAGGCGCTACCACGCCTGGCTAATTTTTTGATTTATTGTAGAGATGAGGTCTCGCTTGCCCAGGCGGGTCTCGAACCCGCGGGCTCAGGTAATCCACTCACCTCAGCCTCCCAAAGGTGCGGGATTACAGGCTGAGCCACTGAGCCCAGCTTTTTTTTTTTTTTTTTAAGTTGGAGTCTCACTCTCGCCCAGACTGGAGTGCAGTGGCCGCTCCTGGCCACCGCAGCCTTGACCTGCTGGGCTCAGGCAATCCTTCCGCCTCAGCCATCCAAGTAGCTGGAACTACAGGCATGCGCTACCACACCCAGCTAATTTTTGATTTATTGTAGAGATGAGGTCTCGCCAAGTTGCCCAGGCAGGTCTTGAACCCGTGGGCTCAGGCAGTCTACTCACCTCAGCCTCCCCAAGCGAGGGATTACAGGCTGAGCCACCAAGCCCAGCTTAAACTTTCAACTCTTAAGGCCAGGAGGGACTTCTGCTATGGCTGTGTGAAAAGATTTGTGAAAAAGAGGTATTGAAAACGAAGAACAAAGTTGGAGGATCTATACTATATGATTCAACACTAACTGTAAAGATATTGTTATCAAGACAGTGTGGTATTAATGTAAGGATAGACATATAGATGAATACACAAGAATGTCTGTTCTCACATTTGTCAACTGATTTTCAACAAAGATGCCAAGACAATTCAATGGGGAAAAGAAATCTTTCTAACAAATAGTGATAGAACAACTGGATATCCATATACAAAAAAATAACTTAGACCTTACCTTACACTGTACACAAAAATCAACTCAAAGGCCTAGATGTGTAAGAGCTAAAGTTATAGGCTGGGCTCGGTGGCTCAAGCCTGTAATCCCAGCACTTTTGGGGGCTGAGGCAAGAGGATTGCCTGAGCCTGCAGGTTCAAGACCAGCCTGGGCAACATAGTGAGACCTCATCACTACAATCAAAAAATAAGCCAGGCGTGGTAGCATGCACCTGTAGTTCCTTCTACTTGGAAGACTGAGGCGGAAGGATTGCTGGAGCCTAGCAGGTTGATGAGACTTCAACTCAAAAAAAAAAAAAAGAGCTAAAGTTATACATAAACTTCTAGAAGAAAATCTTTGTGATCTTGCTATAGGCAGAGATTTCTTGTATAATACTGAAAGCATGAGTCACAGAAAAAAAATGGATTTAATTATAATTAAAATTGCCCACTTATAAGGATTTTTTTTTTTTTTTGAGTTGAAGCCTCACTTCATTGCCCAGGCTGGAGTGCGGTGGCACACTCAAGGCTACCCCAGTGTCGACTGGCTGGGCTCAGGCAATCCTTCCACTTCAGCCTTCCAAGTAGCCGTAACTACAGGCGTGTACTACCATACCCGACTACTTTTTGATTTCTTGTTGAGACGAGGTCTTGCCAAGTTGCCGGTCTGGTCTCGAACCCGTAGACTCAGGCAATCCACTTGCCTTGGCCTCCCAAAGTACTGGGATTACAGGCTGAGCCACCGAGCCTAGCCAGGATATTATTAAGAAAGTGAAAAAACCAGACATAAACTGATAGAAAATATTTGCAAATCATATATCTGAAAAAGGATTTGTATTGAGAATATGTAAAGAACTCATTAAAACAAACAGCCAGTAAAAAAGAGCATAGGACTTGACATTTTCCCAAAGAAGAAATATGAATGCCATATTAAAAAGATGTCCAACATCTTTTTATCATTAGGAAAGTGCAAATTAAAACCATAATGAGGTACCACTATATACCCAGTAGGATGGCAATGATTAAAAAAAGTGTTGGTGAGAATGTGGAGAAGCTGGTACCCTTACACATTGCCGTCAGACACGTAAAATGGTATAGCTACTTTACAAAACCATTTTGACAGTGTCCTAAAAGGTTAAACATACTCTTATCCTATAGCCTAGCAATTCCACTTCTGGGTATCTACCCAAGATAAATGAAAACACATGCTCACACAGATTTGTACACAAATATTCATACCTATATTATTCATAATAGCCAAAAAATGGAAATAGCCTAAATGTCCATTAGCATTTTATAAGTTAATATACAACTGTAGTATATCTGAGTTAGAATACTGCTCAGCAATAAAAAGGAATAAACTATTGATACATGCAACAACATAGGTGAACTTCAGAAATACTAAGCACAGTGAAAGAAGCCAGGCCCCAAAAACTACATATTGTATGATTCCATTTATATAAAATTTCTAGAAAAGGTAGAACTAAAGAGGGAGAAAGCAGGGGAGTGGGAGCAGGGATTGACTGCAAATGAGGACAAGGGAAAATTTGGGGACAATGAACATGTTCTAAAACTGAATTGTGGTAATGGTTACACAACTGTATAAATTAAATAGAAATCCTTACAATGGGTGAATTATAAATATAAATTATATCTAAAATCTGTAGTACATCCTTTATTTTTATTTTATCTTGTTTTCAAAAGATATTAATTGACTTTTTTCTTTTTTGAGTCAGAGTTCTTTCTGTTGCCCAGGCTGGAGTGCAGTGGTACAATTACAGTTCATTGCAGCCTCCACCTCCTGGACTCAGACAATCCTTCCTCCTCAGCCTCCCAAGTGGCTGGGACA
>CAUYQG010111528.1:0-22927 GCA_963574415.1 Tarsius wallacei | reverse complement strand
TAGAGATGAGGTCTTGCTTGCCCAGGCGGGTCTCGAACCCGCGGGCTCAGGCAATCCACTCACCTCAGCCTCCCAAAGGCGCGGGATTACAGGCTGAGCCACCGAGCCTGGCTGTCTATTATATTTTGATAATTCCCTTGTCTATACAAAATGAGACTACTGCTTATACTCTTTAATGCATTTTATGTTTAATTCTACGTATCTACCTGACATTAAATTTCATTTTCCATGTTCCACTCCTTTGTGATATCAGAGTCCTGTCCTGGAGGTGGAGGAGAGATATGTTAGTATCTTCTACTAACGTTTCCCTGACTCCTCATGCTCAGTGTTTGAAACTTTCTAACAGAGCGAAGAAATGAAAGCAGGACAAAACTAAACCGTGGTTTCCATGCTTTACAAGGTGGACTCTTCATCCCCTCCTACGTTTTTCTGAATAAGTTGTTAGCGAGTCAAAGGGATTCTGATGACTGCTCTTCTCAAAGTCAGCCTCTTGTATCCCAGATTCTGTGGGTCTAAATTGTGCTGAGGTGCTTCGGGGTGCACACAATCCAAACGGAAACTGCTACAGGACAAACACGACGATGTGTTGGCAAATTCTGTGTGCAAACCGACCCTGGTGGCCATATGTGATTGCGTTGGAACTCATTGTATTTGGGAAGACTTTTTTGGAAAAAAGAGAAATAATGCCACGCCACCTCACCACAGATTATTAATTCGTCAAGCTTTTATTGAGCACCTAATATGGATCTATGAAGAGTCCAGACCCCAAAATAGTATAATGAATGAAACAAATATGGCCCATGTCCTCCCTCATGGGATAGATTGTCGCACTGGAAGATAAAACTAGGAAAGCTGCGGTCACCAATGTCCCAGACGCACATTCTTGGTGGGGAAAGAAAGCACACATGGATCGCAATGATTCCCTCACATCTTGAAGACAGTGTGGGGAGATGATTTTTGTGATGAGAAAATGCTGGTGAGGAAAGTGATGTGACAGAAAGTGTCATAGCCTTGGGCTAAGAGAAAATCAGCAATTAGCTAGAGAGAGATGTGCCCCTCCCAAAAAAATTGAGGATGGAAAAAAATTCCTAATTTTTATATATATGCAGGGAAAGGGGAAACCGTGGGGAGCGACGTCTCCTGCCCTGGGTACACATGTAAGACTACAATCCATCGACAAGTCCTGGCAGACTGAATTGAGAGCTCTGGGAAAGTCCTGAGGTTACATTTTTCTTTTTGAAGAATGCTGCCAAATTGCTAATTTGGACTCACGTTCTTTTTCTGCAACATAGCTTTCTCTGACCTCGAAGGAGCTTGAATGTAGGCAGCCGAGTGTCTTAATGTCTGAGAATTGCCAACTCTGCTTCTCCTCCTGTAAACTCTCCAGTGGGTTGGTCCATAGGGTTAAATGGCTCATTGCAATTCAGCATAGTGGTTTTTATGTGCAATTAATGTTTGTTAATTTGGTTAAATGTCAAAGTATACATTTTTTTGGGGAAAAAAAAGTTCTTGCAATACAACCTCCACCTCCAACCCCTTTAAATATCGAGGGGTGAGATGTTATTCTCAAACAAATGCAGAGACCATCATATTCAGCATCTGCTTGATTTTGAATGGACAATACCTTAGTTAAATGTTCCTCTTGGGAGAAGAGACAATAATATGTCAGCACATCTGAGTTAAGAGTCAAACTTAAGGGGACAGTGGAGAAAACCCAATAGAAAGAAATTGCCTTTAATACCTGGCCTCTAAAGAAGAAAGAAGAGCTTTGACTTCATTATCGATCCTCTTGTTTTATTCCCCATCTTTTCCCCCTAATATTTTCATATTTCTTCTTTATCTTTGCATCTTGTGTGTACTGGACTTTTAAAAAATATTGGATATGTCCATATCTATATATTCTGGTTCTGTTTGTTTGGGTGCTAAGGGTTCAGAGATAATTACTGTGTCCTCTTCATAATGACCAATTTTTATTACACAAAACTTATCATGTGTTTAAGATGCATAGTAAATATATACATGGTAAAAACATAAATAGGCTTAAGCACTTTATTCTTCAGCATAGGCGTATATCTGCTACTAAAGTAGAACAATGATTGTCTTTTCCAGATTCACAGGGGAAAAAGGTTGATGTCAGGGTCTCAGTCTTAGAATTTCTCTCATATGGCCGGGCGCAGTGGCTCAAGCCTGTAATCCTAGCACTTTGGGAGGCCGAGGTGAGATTGCGTGAGCCCATGAGTTTGAGAACAGCTTGCGCAACGTGGCGAGACCTCATCTCTACAATAAATCAAAAAATTAGCCAGACATGGTAGTGCATACCTGTAGTTCTGGCTACTTGGAAGGCTGAGGAGGAAGGATCGCTGGAGCCCAGCAGGTTGATGCTGGGGTAGCCATGAGTGCACGAGCACACTGCACTCCAGTCTGGGTGATGGAGTGAGACTCCAACTCAAAACAAAAAAACCAAAAAAACCCAGAATTATATTTCATACTTTTACATTGTTTTATTTTTTCCCTTAAGAGTTTGGTCCTTGCTTCAGCTCTGGGCTTTTTAAATTGTGCTGTATTCCTGCAGGTGGAGCTTAGGTGTGACCTGTGAATGTTGTAGAAATATTAAATTCCATGTCACGTCCTCTTTTAAAAAAATTATATTCTTTTTTTAGTGTGCCTCTCCTTGTATCTCCATGGTGTAGTACAATGATTACGTTCTATCTGTCTCACTCACTGCCTGTCCACCCTACTGGATGGAGGAGGTTAGGTCAATTTTTTCTTTTCCATTTGTGGCACTAGTTGTGTGCCTTGCACACAACACCCCTTTCTTCCTGTTAACTCCAGAAAGGAAAGACTCCCAGGACCAAGATGTGGGATCAATGGAGATATGCTTTACTCCGCTCCTCAGGTCAGAGGAACAGAGGCCATCCTGGTAGCTCTTCCACACATGAAGGATCCTGAAAAAGAAGCTGATCATTAAAGAAAACATATATTTTCTTGATATGTCCTCTCTTCAGATCATCCTCTAAAGTCCATGACAATGGCTTATTGGCAATTCTTGCCTGAGCCAGCTATACGGGTTTGTAACTTGACCAAATTGTTCAGGGCTCTATGCTCAGAAGTGTACTCTACTGGGTCTAACGCTCTATTGTTACTATCTTAGAAATTGTTAATAATCTTCGAACAAGAGTATTTTGCACTGGGTTTTGAACTTTTGGATTTTGCCCTGGGTCTCACAAAGAATGGAGCCAGTCCTAATTCTCAGGAGAGGATTCTAACCATTCCTTTCTGCACATCAACAGCCTAAGTGTGCTGTCTAATAGATGGGAGTGTCCATTGTCCTCACCTTGGTAGGGTCAGGGACACACATGTACACATATCAATATTCCCCAGAGTTCAAAGGGGAGAGTTGAGTTAAACAACGATTTAGCTTAACATGCCAAGGAATTTGCAATTACATTGGGTGGAGAGCTCATTCACTGATAACAACATTCTTATGAACAGAAGGGAGCAAGGTCCAAGGCACTTTTCAATTCTGTGAAACTGAGAAATGACTTATCTGGGAAGCTCTCTGAATTTTGTGTCCTAGGATGCTGGAGGGTGACATCATTTTTTGGTTTGCTATGAAGTTTTATGTCTCACTTTACTTATGCAACCAATAGCTTGATTGCTTTTTCTCTCAATGGCTTGCAAAACTTTGCATAAATGACCTATGCATTTCATTTAAAGAATATACCATTGTTTCTTGTGGGACACGCTATGTTCAGGAACTAGATTATTGTAAGTCAACAGAATGTTTTTCTTTCAGTTTTCCTGTGTCTCGGTTCTAAACTTTGGTAGGACCTCCACTGCTTATGAAAAATGAACAAGCAACAAGCCTCTCTTCAGCTAGGCATTCAAAACCCATTTAAATAAGGTTATGCTTCTGTTTTTCTGTAGTCCCCAATTTCAAGGACTAAGGAAAGCATTTTGTCAGAACTGGAGAAGATAAATTATACATTTTCTGGGAAATGTGGTGAATTTGGAAATATGGCCAATTGGACTTATGTTGTAAAACAGGCTGATAGATTAGTGGAGAGAATAAACCAGCTGGATTTTCATCTTGGGAGGTGTCATCTACTATCTCTCTCTCACTCTCTCTCTGACTCTGTCTTTGATTTTCTTTTGTGTATGATGAGATTTTAATTGCTCTGATGGAGGAAAAGGAGAAATAATACCTCTCCAGCAGAATGCTCCATTGTAATATTCTTATTTAGTGGGTAGGACTCTGGGTAGGATTGTATTTTTAAAATTTTTTTGTGGGGGGGAGTTGGTCAGCTCCTGTAAAAAAAAATCACACATTCCTTTTTTAAAAAAGATCACAATGAACTAGACTCAAGCCTATCCTACCAAGTGTTCCCCCTTTCTCTGAGCTAGAGCTGTGGTATTGTGGAATAAGTCATGAGAATAAAGTTTAGGAGTTAGGATTCAAGTCCCAGCTCAGTGAACAGCTGTCAAGTTTTCTGAGTCTCATTTTCACCATCCTTAAGAAAGACTGGAGTGAAGTTTATGAATCCCAAAGTGGCAGTGATGGCTATCTGTCAGATAGTCTGTAAACACTGCCTAACCTAGTCTCCAGCACATAAGAGCAGTTCAAATTGTATTCATTTGAACCACAGCAGAGGTATAGCTCTATGTTAGTATCCTCATTGTCATTAAATGTCCATTTAGCAAAAATAACAACAACAACAAAATGTTGTCCAAATTCTCCATTTTCCCGCTCATCCTCCCTGTGAATTTTCTAAGGGTGATATATTTATAAAGGACTGTGATGAAAAACAACTCAAATTGTCATAATGGGTGTTTGTGCCCAAACTTCAATGCAGCGAAACATGGTAAGATGCAGCAAGCACTAATCCATATACTCATGTGGTTTGAGTTAAACATGTTCTGGGACTATATAACACACCGACCAGACTCAGGAGAATGTAATCAGAAAGCCAGAAAGCATCTGCTTACTCTATCCTGTAACTGAGTAGTAGTTCTGAGTCTGGTTGACAAATAAATCAGGCAAGATGATGCCAGTCAGTTTTCAGTTTGGAACTTATCCTGGTCCTACATGAAAGACAGAAAAAGAGTGAATAAAGAGAGGGAAGAATGAGAGGGAAAGGTGCTAAATGCACAGTGATCCTGCCAACAAATAAATAGTGGAGGTCAAATATTGGTTCGGGTTTTGGCAAATCCATAGCAAAGCTTCCTCCCGGAGGAAAGGATGGGTAAAAGAACTTTACCATTCTAATGGTGTTTCAGAGACCATTCCTTGTAGATTTGATTTGGTATCTCCCAAGGGAAACTTAGAAGTCTATCTTCCTGGAGATTCTGCAACAGATTATACTCATTGGGGTCTTTCTTTTCCCTCCTGAACAAGAAAGGAACACATTTTAGGTCTTCATGGAATTCCAAGAAGAAAATTGCATTTCTTCATGTAATAAATAATAATGCATTTGGACCTGGCAACCACTAGGCAGGGCTGCAGAAGATATATAACACAATTAGCCCTTGCTAGGGGTTGCCAGCTGACAATGAGGCAAGATTTATGTGTTTGCTTTTTCCATAAGTACAATTTTATTTGATAAGTGCAGTCTGAAGATATAAAGAATTAATCCAGGGTCTGCATTGTGGGATATTTCCTCTGTAATATTAAAATAAATATTACCCCTCTATCCAATTACATGGAATTATGTTAATAATATCTTCTTTGTTGTTGTTGCCTGCCTGTTTCATCTTTGTAGCCAAAGAGTTTATTAAAAGCAGTGACTGGCTTCCTTTCAGAAAGAGGTAGATTTTTTTTATCATCCTAGTCAGAAGAGCACAATTATTTCTTTTTAAAAGAAACACACCGGAATGACATGTTGGGGAGGGGGGGTCTGGTGACTCCTGGGGCTGGTTTTCATGAGACAGCCTTTGTTCTGAACTCCCCTCACTGTTAGCTCCACCCTCATGGCAAACCTGAACTTTTGGGAGTAGCAGAGTCATACTCTGCTTTGAATGCTCATGTGGAGTTGAGGGTATAGAAACACAAGGGTGGACATTTAATCAGCTTGAGGGATTCAGTACATGCCAGCTACTCGGAGTAAGAGTTACAGTGTGAGAAGGCAATGTTTAAGAAAGTTATTTTCTCAAGTGCCCATGTTACACCCAGGCATTCGTTGTATTTACTAGAGGCAACTTATTAAGAACTTATCCTAGACCAGGGATGGCGTATATAGTCTCTGCCGAGAGATTTAGTGTCTGGAAGAGAAAGCAGCAACAGAGAGCAAAATTAAAGTGCTCAGAGGGATCAGATAGTAATGATATGGTCCACTCATTCACACTGACATACACAGCCAACACACGCTTGCTGAAGGCTTGTTTCCAATCAGAGCTACTAAAAGTGTGCTCCTTTGTCCAGTGCCAGTCTATAAACTGCTGGCCACCTGTTCATGGCAAGAAATGCACAGAAATTGAAAGCGAGTGTTTAGGTACTTTTAGAGCAATTTGACGCAGTTATCTTATGCCAATGGAAGCTAACAGTAATAAAACATTGGGCTTGCATTTTGCATTTCATTGTTTTCGTCATAACTTATTCTAACAATTCATTAACTGGAAATCCAATGAACCAGAAAAGGAAAAGAAACTTTGGTTTTTCACCAGATGGTTGAGAAGCTTAGGTTCTAAGAGATAGGATTCCGTTTCCTTTATCTCTGCATCCGTAGAGCCCAATATAAAAGTTAAAACACAGCAGAACCTCAATAAACATTGGTTAACCAACATAAGCTTTGAACAGGACTCCAAAACCTGCGCTAACTCCTAATTCCTGCTGTCGGAGTGAAGAGCAGGAAGAAATGAGGATTTAACTGTGTCATTTGTGTATATGTATATATTGCGTCCTCACAAAAATCCTTCAAGGAAGTAGGAGCCATTTTACACATGAGAAAATGAATACACAGGCTGCCCAGCTCAGGAGGACTGGAGGCAGGTTTTGATTCAAGATTAGGTTCTTCCAAGACCTTCAGTGTGCATGTGTATGTGCCCACCATATTCCAGGCACAATGTGAGGTCCCTGGCACATACCATCTCAGTGATTTCCCCCAGAAGGCCTCTGAACCTAATTAACTCTTCTGCAGATGAGAAATCCAAGTCATGGAGATGTTAAATGACTAAAGAAAAACTAAGCCAAGCAGTGTCTGACATCAATTCTGTTCAGTGAGAGGAAACTCGGCTCCGCAGTTCATTTCTCAGGATTTAGAGTCTAACAAACTATGTTCATATTCACCCAATATAAGAGAAGGCATGGCTGCTGTGTACAGCTGCACAGGCTGTGCATTCCACAATGCCCAGGGCTGCCATTCATGTTGTTGCCCGCATAAAGGAGCTTGTGTTGGGTACAACCCACATGGTTGAATCCGTGGGCCCGGCTGGGAAAGGCTACAGCCTCCAAAATCTGCTGTTCAAAAATCGTCCCAAATGCACAAGCCCCAGATGCACTCTGTGGAAAACAGCGAGCTCTGTCCTGCTCTCAGCAGAGAGAATGCCTCTACACACCCCCTATTGCCCTATTGTCCTGCCCCTGGTGCAGGTCACTGATCAGAAACAAAGCAAGATGAGCTTGTGATACACTCTTTGTTGGACCTTTAATCTCTGGCTCGCTGTGCTTTTATGAAATGTGGAGGTAGATTATGGGCTGTGAAACACCATAGAACTCCGTTAGGTAATGATTAAAAGGGAGCAAATGCTGCCCGTGGCAATAAAGGAAGAATGAGGTCATAGAAAAACTTAACTCACGTTTCAGCTACTTGTTGTTTCAGAAGATCCACATCCCCAGGAAGAACAAAACAAGCATTTGTTCATATTTTATCTCTATTGTACTTTCTTAGCAAGACTTGGTACAAAAATGGCACTCTGATAAATGCTGAAGGAATGAGGAAATGAAGGGGAGGTACAGTGATTGAATACATAAGCTTTCGGGGATTGGAACCCCGGAGACTTGCTGACTGGTTGTCATATTTTTGGAGTGGGAGCTAGTGGCAGAGGTACGATGGCACCTCTTTGTGTGTAAATTACGTGTCACGGAAATAACATTGGGCCCCCAAGGATGTGCCACACACCTTGTTTCATTGAATGTCATTTCATTCAATCCCTCATCATCCTCAAAATGTGATTACTCTGATCCTCATCTCACAGGTTAAAGAATTGGTTTTGGGTCCACAGTTCTGAGTGACAGAGACGGAATTTGAACACAGACCCACATGACTCTGAAACTACGCTTTTCTGCTATGCCTGTTAAGCTAAGCAAAAACACCTGAAACTTAAGGTAGACGTAATTGAATCCTGGTTTTTTCAGAGTGTGGGGAATTTTCTCCTTGTATCTGTTTTCAGGCTTATGAGATATCCTTTCTTCTCCACCTACTTGGGAAGGTCTTCACCTCCAGGAGGGGGAACAGAAGGAGGGACCAGGGTGAATCTTGTCACATAGCCATTTCAAGTCCAGATTTTATTCCAGCGTCAGTGTATTGCTGATGTTTGAATTGTTTTATTTTTTGATACAAGGACCAAGTAGACTGAGAAGAATTATGATAAATCAAACGTCTGCAAGTTGGAAGATCACAATGAAGACTTTCTTAGAAAGAAAATAAAGGAAGAAAAGAAGGAAGGAAGGGAGAGAGGGAGGGAGGGCAAGGAATGATAAGAGGATACTTTTCTGAGTTGATCTCTGAATTACGGTATTGATCTTTTTCTTCAGTGATCAGTGTTAGAAAATACTGGGGCAATTAGGATTCAGGGTAATGAAAAAAGAAGGAAAATTATCTCCTTGTCGTGTTATTTGATGCCATTGGATACCGAGGTGGTGTTGCAAACTGCAGTCTTGTGTTTTGTTGACGTGGTTAACTTTGCTGCAAACTTTTGGAAGTCTGGGAAATAGGCCTGGAGAGAGGGGTGGTTGAGAGGAGGGAAGGAAGGAGGGAGGGCAGGGTGTGTAGATCAAGAGGGAGAGGAGACTCACCAAGTGTCAGTATCACTTAGTCTTTCAACCTGTCATCTTGGTACCATTGCTTCTGCCAAGGCCTACAGCTTTCCTAGTGGCCCACATGTCACCTCTAATCTGACTTTATGTTTCTGGGGGACAGCTTATTATCTCCCTCTCCCTATGCTCCCGCTTCTATGCAGGATCCTGAGTCATCAGGATCCATTTCTTTCACTGCCAGGGGGCGGGGTAGACCTCCTGGCCTCTGAGACTGCACAGCATAGAGAGCACCGTGCTGATTCCACATGTGGGGGCCACTAGGCAGTCCTAGAGTGCTCCTCTTTCCTGAACTGCTGCTACAAGAAGGCGAGGCCCCGAGTGTGGTCTATTTTCAGTAGTGTTTATTTATCCAACAGTAAATAAGTGTAGGATTTTAAGGCTATTAAAAGAAAGTTGCCAGCTGTGGTGAGCAGACCTCGTAGTCACCAATGCTGCTTTTACGCAGAGTTGCCAGAAAGCCCGGAAGATCCCCGGTGTCCCAATTTCCCATGTTCAGTGTTGACAGGGGGTTTGAACAGATTGCTCTTATGGTTTATTTTCTCAAACTGCATTTTAAAGATGCCTTTCAGAGTTTTGTAGTGCTTAGCCACATGGAGATGTCTTCTGGTATTTTTACTATGTACTCTTACTCCTCAGTTCTTAAAAATTACAGAGCAGCATGAAAACAAGTTCTGTATTCAAGGCTCATGTTGTGGCCAGAATCTTCTAATTTAGTCTCCTGCTTGGTTTTTGCTTCGTGGTTGGCAGGTAGGTGCTGGTCAGATTACCATCATACCATCCCAATCCCTTTTTCCTCCAACAGAGAAGTTGAGGAAACAAACAAACTAACTAACTAACTAACCAAATATTATGGTTGTCTGGGGTGAAATTCGGTCCCACATAACTTAGGGTGTCTGCAGTCTTCCTAACTCTTAGGTTTAACCCTTAGGGAACTTTCAGAAGAATCTGACAGTTTTGTATAGTTGCTAAAAGAATTAACTGAGTGTTCATATGCTCATTAAAAACTTTAAAACTCACACAGAATCTGTTTACCAGGATATTAAGGTCATGTCCTCCTTGTTGATTTGATGGCCTTATTCCTAAGCACACTTTGGTGTGTTTAGAATGGTAGCTAAGATATGACTGCAAACGATCTGTTATTCCCCCTTTAAAGAGGTGGAGCCTTATTGCCTTGTTTTGGGATCTGAGTGGCCTCAGTGACTTGCTTAATCAATAGAGGCAGCGTTCAGGTGCAGCTGAAGTCAGGTCATATAAAGCCTTGTGGTTTCAGCCCAGGCCTCTTAGAAAGCTTGCTCAAGGGACGCTCCCTCTTTGAACCCAGCAGCAGAGTGCCAGGAAGAAACCACATGCAGATGGTCTGTTTAACAGTCCCAGATGAACTCCAGGTCAGCAGGTAATTCCTTCAGGCAGCCTTTCTAGCCCAGGCTGTGATAGAAGACACTACCTAGAAGGTGACCCTGTGGTACCTGTTGCCAGTATGGTCCATATCAGAGAAGAACCACCCAGCTAAACCCATCCTGAATTCTTCCTCCACAAAGTTGTGAGCAAAAGAAAAATGGTTTTTTATTTAAAGTTACTGAGTTTTGGGGTGGTTTGGTACATAGCAATGGGTAACTAGAACACTTGGTGAGCAGAAATGTTAGTTCATAGGATCTCAGACTCTAAGAGTCAACACATTTTTATCATAAGAGGAAAGGAGTAAGGAACAACTCTATGCTACGTGTTCACTATTTCTAGGTCACCTGGTTTTCAAGTATTCCTCACTTCTTTCTATCCAGTCAATTCTATTAATTCTCCAATTTAGTCTTTTACCTAGGTATTGTTTCCTAACTTCAAAGAGGCTTTATAAAATGCAGAAGCAGAGATTTTTAGGTCCAGGTTAATCATCATTGGAGAATAATCCTTGTTGGATTTTACTGGAGAAATCCATGCCTTCACTAGGACAGAATGATGAGTGGAGTGGTTCTACCCTAGGAGTGTTCCTGACTGTACTAAAAGGAAATATGGGTTCTTTCTCACGTTTTCAGTACCCTCATCCTATAGAAGCTTCCTGTAGTCTAGTGTTGAGAAGAATTCTGAGGAAAATACCGGCTCCATGGGTGAGAATATGATCATAATTAGTAATGGCTGCCACAGTTAGAAGTAGTGCTAAACCTTGAGGTCTGTGCATTTTGAGATCAGGGCATACCAAATCACTGAGTCTGTTGGAAACTTTAGATGCCTGTTGAGGTACAAAGAAGACCATCAACCTTGGAAAGCTTCCAAGAAAATTTCAGTAAATTGTAGCTCTGAATCTTGGGAGCAAAGCCCAGGGAGCATTTGAGTGATTCACATAAATATATTTGGCAATCTAAATCAGTGAGGTTGAGAGTGGGCACACTCTTGGGATCAGATAAACTGTAAAGGGTAATACTTGTGATGGGGTTTTATGCTACATTATAGCTAAACACACACACACACACACACACACACACACACACACATCAGGGTAGGGTTACATAGTGGAACGTACACAGGACATGAAATGAGAGAGCTGGTATATTACTTTACTAGGCCTACCTTAACAAGCTGGTACAAGTGGTACAAGCTGGTTCTGACTTAAACAACCAAAATTTATTCCTCACAGTTTTGGGGGCTGGAAGCCCCAAACGAAGGTGCTGGAATGGTTGGTTCTTTTTTTAAAAATTTACATTTTTAAGTTAATTAATTAATTAATTTATAGACAGGGCATCACTCTGTCGCTCAGGCTGGAGTACAGTTGTGGGATCGCAGTTAAATGCGGCCTTGACCTCCTGGGCTTAAGCAATACTTTCGCCTCAGCCTCCTGGGTAGCTGGAGCTATAGGCACGCACCCCCGCCCCCTACCCTCCGGCTCATTTTTTAGATTTTTTGTAGTAACAAGATCTCACTATGTCACACAGGCTGGTCTTGGACTCCTGGGCTAAAGAGCTGGGATTACACGCATGAGCCATTGCACCTAGCCAGTTTTGGTTCTTTGAAGCCTCTCTTCTTGGTTTGTAGATGACTGCCTTTTTCCCTCTGTCTTCACATAGTCTTCCCTCTGTGTGTGTGTCAGTATCCTAATCTTTTCCTTCATAGGCACACCATTTGGATTGGTTTAGGGTCCATTTATATAATATCATTTATTTTAGTCATCTCTTCAAGGCTGCATCTCCAAAATACAGTCTCATTCTGAGGTACTGAGAATTAGGACTTCAGCATTTGAATTTTAGAGGGACACAATTCCGTCTATAACAATTGGGTCTGAATTCTAGGTCTTCTACTTACTAGTTATGAGATCATGAGTAAGTTATTTAACCTTCCTGAGCCTCAGTTTTCCTTTTTCTTGTAAAAGAAGAGTTGAAAATAATGTGTAGCTCATAGGGTAGATGGGGGTGGGGGTAGGGTTTTAGATAATGTGAAACTGCTGTGTATACAAAAGATTTTCTATATTCATCAGCTCTGGATGAGTAACAACCACTCATTTTCATCTCTCGCTAATAGCTCCCTTCAGGATGGGTAACTTTAATAACCCAATATTTTTAGAATTATTTAGAGATTATAAAATATTTTGCAGATACAACTCACGTAATAATTACAAAAACTGTGTCATGAATCCCAGCTGCTTGGGAGTCTGAGATGGGAGGATGGCCAAAGGTTCAAGACCAGCCAGCCTTGGCACATAGTGAGACCCTGTCTCTAAAAAATAAGATAAATAAAAAAAAAATTATGTGATTACAATGATGATCATCAGTATTGCTAGTGACATCATCACACTAACTGGACAAATAGGAAAACATGTGTCTGTTTTCTCTCCCATTTTATACATTAAACTGGCCCATTGAGGGCAATGATCATTGGTAACTGTTTTTATGAGTTCAGGCATACTCTGCCATTCAAGCTCAGCTATAGACCTGGGAGGTCTGAGCAGGTCTTATGATCAGGAATCACATGGGGTAGGCACGGACACAGATTACCAACAAAGTATTTCAGTTGAAGGCTGGGGCCTACGAAGTTTGTGCCCTTTATCTATATTGCCTCCCCACTGTAAAATAAGTTGTGCAGAAGACCCAACATGTCTTTTGGGGTGTCTATCTTCTTTTCTAATTTCAGAATTTGATGCTGATGACTTCTCATGAACCATTCTGGCGGAGCTGCCTCTAGCTGTGAAGAAATGCCTTATCAAAAGCTCAAAACTTTTATCTCAAGGAGGTCAGTGGGAAGGAAAACACTGTTTTATCAACTGGGAGCCAAGTTAGTGTTTCTCCATTAACTTGAACAATTAGATAGGGGATCAGAGGACCGAAGAAGTGCACGAGTCACAATGAGACCTTAGTACACAGCAGTTGGCACGTCACAGATTAGTCCTTTCTTTGTTTGAGGGCTAAAGAGACCTCTGCTTTGGGAATGGTTTTAGGGAAAAATTAGATATGGGGCTCTAATGAGAATGTGAAACATTTGAACATGTCAGAAGCTCATCATCCGTGAAATATGGGTGCCAACATCTCAGGTGAGCCTGTGGTAGGCCGAGCATGGGTCAGATGATTTGCATGCATAACATTACCTACTCCATCCACAAACCTGTGAGGAAATGAGAAGAAACTAGTTGCAAATCTTGTCATATATATATATATTAAGGAGATATATATTAAGGAGATATATATATATATATATGACAAGATTTGCAACTAGTTTCTATATATATATATATCTCCTTAATATGAGTGTAGGAGTCAGCCTAATTTAGGAACAAATCATGGCTCCATGATTAATATGTGATTGAGGCAAAGTAAACTAAATT
Organism: Tarsius wallacei; assembly: GCA_963574415.1. Classification (NCBI taxonomy): domain Eukaryota; kingdom Metazoa; phylum Chordata; class Mammalia; order Primates; family Tarsiidae; genus Tarsius; species Tarsius wallacei. Next base: position 9,095 of record CAUYQG010111528.1, on the reverse strand, counting down.
ATTTAAGTCTCAGTTTCTTCACCTACAATTAGAGCTGACATAAGTGTGCTTGGCCCAAAGTTCATTATATATTAAAAGGTCAGTAATGGATAGCTAATTTTCATCACCATCACTATTGTCACCATTACTATCACCGTCATCGCTGTCATCATCATTATCATCACCATTGCCACTATCACTGTCATCGCCTCACCCTCATCATCACAACCATCATCCTTATCACCATCACCATAATCACCGTCATCATCATCATCATCATCATCATCATTGTCATCACCATTATTACTATAATCACCATCACCATAAGCCTCAATTATTTCAAAATCAAAAAGACTCAGTGAGTTGGGCCTCAATGTTATTTGGCTTGCCAGGGCATGGAGAATGTTTAAAGATATGCTAAACCATGCGTGATAAACTTTTTTTTTTTTGTAGAGAGAATTTTTACTCCCTTTTCAATCTTAATGATCTAAAACAGAATGTCACCATTTGGTGCTAACAGGACTTTATTGCCTCTCTAGCATTTGTTAATAAAGAGAAAGCAGGCCTCAGGCTCAGAACTTTAGATAGAAGCTGCCATATAACTAGAATTTAACCGTATGACTTTTATTATAATTTTTTTACAATTGCTTTTTATTAATAGTCACTAGTAATAGTTTCACACTTAAGGTGGTGATTAATGTTTCTATTCAGTACAATCAAGGGGAAGGATAAAGTAATGAGTAGATTAAAAATAGGCAACAAGCAACAGATAGTATAGAAGATGCATGAATGTGACAAAAATGGGGATGATGGTACCTGAGTATTTGTAGACTCCCCTAAACAAATTAATCTTGGCTCTAGGCTCAAAATTACCATGCTTTTTAATCTCTGTTTCTCCTCTTCCTGTGAAGTCTGGTACAGCATTCACTGTGTTAGAATCACCCAGGAGAATCTAATATACATACAGAGCCTGGCCTTGACCCAATGGTGTCATGGAACCACCTCTTACCAGCTCAGAAGATCTGACTGTGCACATTTCTTCTCAACTTGGTTCAGTGACATCAAATTAGTAGCTTGACACCGGCCATGGTGGAAGTATTGGTACCCAGAAACCCCCAAATTCCATAATCAGGGCTATTTATTCTTCGAGAAAGCTGGTGGTTAAGTATTTACCAGCACACCACTGCCCCTGTCCAAAATCTGCAGAGTCAGGAACTCTAGGAGAACAGCCCCAAATATCCTAGCTTATTAAGTTCTCATCCACTTAACTCTGTTGCTCTTTCTATATGTTATAACTGCCTGAGAGTCTCGGAAACTCTCAGGACCTGCAACTTTTGCTTTCCCTAAGCCACTTTCCCACTCCCCTCATCCTCTGTGCCTATCAGGAGAAAAAATGCTGCCAAGGCTTCCCTACCCAATGAAGCAGAAAGACACTGGGCAGGGACGGAGGAAACTCTCATTTAAACACAAATAGCTGAAATAATTGCTGAGCAAATCTAGAAAATGACTGGCTAAGTAAATTGCTTTTTTGTGTAAAGTTTTTTTGAGTTTGACCCTGGGGAGTGGGAAGGGGGATAGAATCCCCCAGAAGTCCAGACCTACACAGTTGAATCCTTGGCTGTGCTATTCCTGAGTTATATAGGCATTTCCCAGGGCTTCAGGTCAGGGCTGCCTCTCCTTCAGGGTGGCTGGGCTTCCTGTGGGGCCCTAGAAGGATGGGAAGGACTACGACAAGATGCTGATATAGGGTCTGGAGTTGCTGTTGTGTTGGCTTCTCAAAGTCAGGTTACATGATGTTCGGTGTGAAATTCACATCCACACACGGCCCATGAAATAGCGAGCTCATCTTTTTGCAAATAAAAGACTAGAGTGTCGCTACCCATTTTTGAGCATCTGATGAGTGTTGTGTACGAGTATTGTGTTAAGGTGATTTGATTTGGAACAAAATAATAGCAACTTAGCACAGGAAGAGCATGCAAGAGACTATTTCAAGCCCCCTTTCAAACAGTAGCTTGACTAAGTGAAAACTCAGGAACAGAAAACCAAACACCACATATGTGGGAGCAAAATGGACATAAAGATGGAAATAATAGACACAGGGGATACCAGTAATGGGGAGGTGGGGAGGAGGTTAGGGTTCAGAAATTGCCTATGAGGTGCAATGTTCACTATCTAGGAAATCCCCACCACTACACAATGGGTCCATGTAATAATCATGCACATGTACCTCCTGAATCTAAGATTTTTTTTTTTAAAAAAGCTTTTCACTTTTTTAAACATAAGCGAATGGATAAATAAATAAATGGCACAACAATTCTATGAGGTGCAAGTTCTTTTTCTCCACGAAGGAGCGGAGTTAGTGTAGGTCATTTGCTGGAGGTCACAGAGCTGGGATTCCCATGCTGTCAATCTACCCCCAGGGTCAGGACTCTTCACCAGACTAGGTTCAGCTGCCTTTCACATCAGGCGTAGTCATTCCCTTTTTAAAATCTTGTGACCCGGATAAAGACCGTGATGGCATTGTTGAGGAGAGTAAAAGTCAAAGAAGACTTGCTCAAGATCACACAGAAAATGAAGAAAAGAGCTACAAGAAAATACAGGCTGAAATAGAAACAGAAACAGAAGGATGTGACCTTTTTCTACTCTGAGACCTGCTCACACACTCATGGGATGGAATCTTCAGGATGACCAAGTTTTAGACTAGGAGTGACAGCTTGAGGTCAATAGTGGTTAAAGGAACTCTCTCTGTCATATTCTCTCTTTGTGTGCTGGGCAATTCATTCAATTGGAGACTTTGCTCCCCCTCCGGTAAAATAGCCATTATAATATTAGCTCAAGATATCTATTGTCATGAACATTTAATAAAATAACATGTGCAACCCCCCTCTGCAAAATTTCTAACCAAGCAGGGGAAAAAATGTTGTTATTGTTTCAATCCAGAGCTGGATGTTTTTGTGTATTTGTTATCCAGGCGATTTACAGGAAAATCCCTCAAAGCCTGGAGACTGCCTGTCCCCAAGGTTAGTCCTGAGATAAGCCCTAAACCCAATCAGGGATTTCTTTCTGGCTGGCATCCCGCAGACAAACATTAACTTGAGAGAAAAGTTGATTGACACAAAGTGGGGAAGGCCTGAATCTCTCCAGAGAGGCTGGCTAGACCCCAGCAAAAGTTTGGCCAGGTCCCCTGCGTTGTGGGGGAGGGACACACTGGTTTGGTTTTACCTCCCTAGAGGAACTCACTTATTTGTCACCACCTGGTTTGACCTTGGGGTTGACCCCTAGACCTTCACACAGTGGCAATCTCCATGTGGAGCTGGCTGGGGATCAATTTGATCTCAGAGCAGTCCCCTCGGACCAAAAGTAAACTCCCCTTTCCTGTCTGGTGGTCAGAAGTCAGAATGAAGCCTGCCTTGTCTCTCGCCAGACTTGAGTAGACATATTATTTTTAATTTTTGATCCTAGTATGTCAGCAGTTGCCCAGACGTAATGCAAGAAACTGCCTGGGGCTTCTTTTCATTCGTATTTATGCTCTTAGATACTTTCAAATATTGTAAGTATAATGCTTAGTGATTAGGATAGTTTAGAAAATCCTAATAAGCTAAAGTGAGAAAAAAATTAAACTACTAATCCGGAATTTCATAATTGTAATGTGTAGCTTGATATTCTTAATTCAATTCCAATTCTCTTATAAAGGAAACAATTGCTTCTAAAGTAATGAAATAAATAGCCGAAATTCTGAGTGATAAGACAGTCTTGATTTTGCTGTTTCTAAGCTTCATAAGGATGAAAATTGTGGATACTTGCTTTGGATTTTGAAAAGGAAAGAGCTGTTTTGACCCCTGCTTGGTAAAAGTTTCAGGCAGACATGGAATAGTCATAGTGTTTGTCCTCCTCTGCTACCCACAGGGATGTCATAATAGGAAAGAGGTAAAGGACACTTAGAAGCCTATTCCAAATTTAGTCCCTTCCTGGAAATTAACAACCGTGAGTGCAAAGATGAATTTGGATGTACTGGGCACAAAACAAAGCTTTTTCCCACTCACAAGTTCATTCCCCAGGCTCCTTGGTCTGCAGAGAAAGAGGAAGAGAGAGAATGAGTGAGTGAGAGAGCAGGGACTTTGTGTGTTCACAGGGAAGGCCAGAAAGAGAAGAACCTAGTCCACAGGCCATCCACTGGCAGCACCTTGGTAAAATTATCATGATCCAAGGTCTAGTGCTCATCATTACAGGCTCAGAATTATCACTGCTTTGCGGGCTGAAAGGCTCACATTGGCACAGCCAGCTCAATTTCTAGCTCTTGGAATGGTTGCAAGGGAAGCCAAATTGCAATCAGAATATTGCTTGTTGCATGTGCCATAAGAACAAAGCAAACTGAGTAATGGAGGCAGTTGATGTCTTCAAGTTTTAGCCTCCTGTCTCCATTATGAGGAGAGGGTGGCCAAGAAGTCTGGATGTTGGAGACAGTCTGGGGCTAGACACTGTCTTTTCCTTTTTTTTGCTGTGGCGCAGGAATTGGAGACAGTAGACCTGGCATGAGTCATTTAAGTTTTCCTTGCCTCAGTTACAGCCTTTGTAAAATGGGAATGATATGCTGATTAAGTATGTAAAACTTCTGGCACACTGTTGTGCTGTTATCAAGAACTTTTTTTTTATCACTTACTTCATCTGTGTTTATATATAGTTATGTAATCAATAGTTTACTCTAACTCCATGCTTAGCTCAGGGGTCATTCAATCCCTTAAAAATCCCTTGAACCTTTAGTGAAATGCTTTTAGTACTTGCTGGTGAACTGTCCATGTTCCCCTCATTTGGTTTTCAATCATAAAGACTGTTGGTACTTCCCAGAGCTATAATTGAGATTGGATGTTGGGAGAGTCCAAGAGAAGAGGTAAAGAGATCCAATGGTTCTAGGTTCTAAGTCAACATTCTGGGTACCAAGGGAGTGGACATACTTTGTAATTTTTACTCCTACCATCCATTTTAGCAGGCACAGTGCTTTCCTTATATCCTGTGTGGTGGGAGAAAACACACATAAATCTGAGACAAAATCTTAGTGTCAGATTGGAGAGGTACTGACACTTAGACACAACAACATATGATACAAACTAGAACATAATTTTATGCATCTCTTGGATTGCATATTGTTTATGATAAAGGATCTATTAGGCATTTCAATTATGTGGAATTAATATTGACTAAGAAAGGAAAAACAATTGCGGGCGAACAGAAACAATTTAGTTTTTTTTTTTTAATTAACCTCAGTTGACATCTAGGGATTTAATGGTTATCTAAAAGAAATCTGGTTTGAGAGCCCAGTCATTTGTATGTAAACTTTTCCTACTAGTCAAGCTAATTGCTTGAGGCCTTGTCTACTAATCTCCCATTTTCTTCTTACCTGAAGCTCCCTTTGTGCTACCCATAGGGATTTAGATTCATTCTCCTTGGTTTGAAAAAAAAATTAGATCAATTGAGATCTTTGAAGCAGAGTTGCCAATTTTGGTTATGGAGCATCCAAGATGATCTGAAAAAAAATCTCTCTAAAATTTGTTTTCCATCCATGTTTTAAGGCAGCAGTTTACAAAATGAAGAACCTTAATCCCTGGAGGTATTGTCTCCACTGGTGGTATCTTTGGTATAGTCAGTACATAGACAAAGCATTAAATAATACCAGAAGTCATCATAAGATAATGATTTTCCTTTTAATTCTCTTTCAGCATTTCTGAACATGTCCAGAAGAAAAGATCAATGTGCTGTTGGGATAAAGTGTTAACGTCTTTCTAGGGTTGCCAAATTTAACACATAAAAATAGAGAGCATCTAGTTAAATTCAAATTTCAGAAAAACAATAAATATGTTTGTAGTGTAAGTGTGTCCCAAATAGTGTATGGGGCATACATACACAAAATGTACCTGCTGTTTATGGGAAATTCAGTTTTAACTGAGTATTCTGTATTTTATCAGGCAACATCCCTTTCTGATTTTTTGCTAATATCTCTTTTTTTAACAAATACTGGGCAGACTTCAGTCTAGGAACCTATTGAAGGCAGTGATAGCTAATTAAAAGGTACAGTATAATTTTGTTTTTCTAGTATTCATTTTTAAAAGTATCTTTTAATTCTGGACAAATATCATTAGTTATGTATTTAGTGTAGACCACTTTAAAATAAAGTTAATTTTAAAATAAATTTAATTTAAAAACTGATACGTGGATGGATTTTTTTAAAAAGTTAGTATAGAGTGGACTTGAATGTGGCCAAAAATTACTGAGGATGGGCATACTGCTTTAATTTACTGTAATTAGACTTATGCTGTATATAAACTTGGGATAAGTTATAATACTTGGAGATAAGTTTGAAGAATCCCTTCACTGTCTGAATTTTTATGACTTAGAAAGGAAGAAGAATCCCAGATTACCATGTCTTTTGTGGTTATCTCAGGAACCAACGAGATTGCAACTCCTGGGTGAAAAAAAAATCAAAGTTTTGTTCAGACTGTTTTCTCACTAGGAATTTTTTTTCCTCTTTCACTCCTTATGCCTTCTTCCCAAGTTTTCTTTGTTTCATTGTTCTCAAATTAGGGGCCTGGACCAGCAATACCATATTAGCTGGAAACATGTTAGAAATGCTTCTTCCCCACCGGGTGCAGGGGCTCAGCCTGTTATCCCTGCACTTTGGGAGGCCTAGGCAAGAGGACTGCCTGAGCCCAGAGGTTCGAGACCAGCCTGGGCAACTTGGTGAGACCTCATCTCTACAGTAAATCACAAAAACTAGCCAGGCGTGGTGGCATGTGTCTGTAGTTCCAGCTACTTGGAAGGTTGAGGTGGAAGGATTGCCTGAGCCCAGCAGGTCGCGACTACGGTGGCCATGAGTGTGCCTGGGCAACAAAGAGTAAGACTCTTGCTCAAAAAAAAGGAATGCTCTTCTCAGGTCCCACCTGAGACCAGCAATCTCAGTTTTGACAAGCCCTTCAGGTGATACTGAAAGTTTCATCTTAAAGTTTGTCATCCACTGTTGTTAATTCATACATCAAGGCATAGCTACAGAGCAACATCTCTTTTGCAGCATTTCTTGCTTCTCTTAGCTGGAAATGTTCTCTTCCATATCTGAATAGCCATAGCAGTTCCTTTGAATTTCCTTAGAGTATTTATTATTCTCAACGGGCACTGCAGTTATTTGCAGGCAGTATTGATTGTCCTGTTTCAACATGAGCTTCCCAAGAAGAGGAACACTGTGGGTATGTGTGTGCGTATGTATATATCTTACCAAATCAATATGTACACACACACACATACATACATATTTATATATGCAAGCATATATATATTTGTATATGTAAGAATATATATATTCTGTTGGGTGTCTTACTAAATAAATATCAGAATTTTTTTTAATCTATCAAAGAACTTTTTAAAATTAATTAATAAGAGGGCTTACACATATGTAACATTAAGAAAACAATCACTGAATGTTCATAGCATCTTGGGTTAAAGATACAAGCAAGACAGGACACAGAAGACATGCAAATAAATATGTAAAAATATTTAGCCTCACTGATAAATACATTAAAGCAAATTAGGATATAAATAAAGAAACATATTAGCTATAAAATTCACAAAATTTAAAAAATGGCAGTATTTGGGTTTGGCATGAATGCAGAAAAACAAACATTCATATAAAGTACTGGGGAGACATTTAAGCTATAAAATCAATATGGAAAGTAATTTGGCAGAATATATAGAAAGCCTAAGTAAAGTTCATACCCTTTGACATGGTAATTTTTCTTCTTGGGTCAAAATAAAAAATGTATATGAATATTTATACACAAATATGTTCACTCCAACGTTATTTATAAATAGCAAAACTGTGGGAATGGAATGCATGCCAAAAATGGTTAAATAAATTATGTTAACTTGAAATGATAGAACATATGCAGCTATAAAAAATTGTTTTCAAAAGATATTGACTGTAATGGAAAATTTTCCTCTTATAATATTATGTTAAAAAGAGAGCAAGATAAGCATTTGTATATACAGTATTATAAGAATTATGTTAAAATGTGTGTGTGTATCCAGAAGAGACTAGACCAACATGTTGGCAATATTAGCTCTGAATAGTAAGAAGTCCTGTTACCATCGGTGTTGGATAACTTTATATTCTCCTAGACTTGCTACATTTTAGTCCATTCTTTTTCTCTATGTTTTCTAAATGTTCTACTATGAGCATATATAGCATTTTCATAAACTTAACGTTTTACAAAAGTATACACCTAAATCACATACAATGAAACTTTTAATTACTTGTCTTCATTGAAAAATATAGAACTCTGTGTTGAGTTATGTTGTAGTAGCTGGCACCAGACTTGCCTTCCTACCATAAATATAAAAGTAAACAAAATGTGTAAAGTAACTGCTTCTAGCTATTGGGCAACAGAACAGAACTGTGATCTTCTGGAAAGAAATACTGCTAAGAGGTGCTCCATGTTTTCCCCAGCATGCTATCTGAGAGCACTTTCTGCATTGTAATGCTGGCAATGGAACCCAAGGAAGCATGGTGGTCTCAGCATGAGGAGGTAGAGATCAGACTTAAGAGCTACTCAAGGGGCTGGAATTTACAAGATAACAGAAGGGAGGGAGTTGCATAGGAAGGACTCTAAACATCTGTGTTTGAATTCTCCATGGGTCTTTTGGGTTTGGAGATAGAGTGTACACGTGCAGAGTGAGATTCACAAGGTGTGGCGGAAAGAGGCTGATTATACAGCAACCAGGCTGGTAGAGATCACACAGTCTAGGAGAAAATTGAGTTTCAGTCCTGTCAGTAGGAAAGCCTTCACTGAGCATGATGGGTATTTCTTAAGACCAAGAACTAAAGGCCATTCGTTAGCATAAGGACTACATCCTAGGATCAAAGAAAAAAACAAAATTGACCTGTCTTAACAAAGAGTAAAACCAGACAGAATCTGAAAGAATCAAAAGATTCCAGTGGGCAACACCCTTGGGTCCCCTCCTGCTCTGGGGGATTTTCTGTCCTTTCAATACATCCTGCTTTCTAAAAAAACAAAAAACAAAAAACCAAAAAAAACCTCGATACCAGTAATATAACTGTCTACCAGAATCAAATA
>CAUYQG010111526.1:0-12615 GCA_963574415.1 Tarsius wallacei | reverse complement strand
CGCTACCACGCCTAGCTAATTTTTTGATTTATTGTAGAGATGAGGTCTCACCAAGTTGCCCAGGCGGGTCTCGAACCCGCGGGCTCAGGCAATCCACTCACCTCAGCCTCCCAAGGCGCGGGATTACAGGCTGAGCCACCGAGCCCGGCTCCCCCACCGAGTTTTAAAAGTAGTTTGGGTTTTTTTTTGGAGTCAGGGTTTCGCTGTGTCACCCAGGCTGGAGTTCAGTGGTGTGATCACAGTTCACCACAGCCTTGGTCTCCAAGTCTCAGGCAATCCTTCCACCTCAACCTCCAAAGTAGCTGGTACTACAAGCATGTGCCACCACACTCAGCTAATTTTTTAATTTTTTTGTAGAGACAAGGTCTTGCTATGTTGCCTAGACTGATCTCAAATTCCTGGGCTCAAGCAGTCCTCCTTGCTTTGGCCTCCCAAAGTGCTGGGATTACAGGTGTGAGCCACCTTCACAGCCTTAAAAAATTATTTATAGAAGACAGTTACGCAAATGTTACCAGGGAGGAAGGGTGCTGCTCCTGGCATGAGATGGTTGACAACAGGTTGATGTGTTCACGTTTAGAATGAATTCACAGACACACAGAGAAGTGGGATATACAAGTTGCTTTATTAAGCAAAGAAGAATATACTCCCAAGAAAAGGGAGCAGGCAGAAACAGTTCATAGAAAGCTGCTGTTTCTGCACCAAAGTTTTGTTCTTAGAGGTACTGAGGAGTGGGTTTAGAGGTGGACTTTTCCTGGAAGTGGGTGGTCTTAGGGTTTATTTCTTCTCTATGTCAGGCGGGTGAGTTTCAAGCCATAAAGATCACACTGGTACTGTCATGGCATCATGTATGATGAGAGAGGAAGGCTTCCCTAGAGTAATTTTATGTTAATAGTATTACATGAAGGTAAAAGTAGGTTATGGTTATCTTAGGTCGAGCTTGGCTATTGATGTGCATGCTGGGGGGTGGGGGACATCTCTAAACTAGTTCCTGCTTTAGTGATTGACTTGACCACAGACAACCTGGATAAATGGACTACAGGCCTATTTGAGGCCTATCTGTTAAGAGTCTAACAGGTAGGTGTGAAGTTTCCTATAGCTAGACCACTTGCTTGTGGTTTTGCAACAGTTGCTGTAGGCATCAGTGAGCTTGAAACTTTCCTACAGCCCTGAGGTTTTCCTAGCCTAATTTGCCTACTCTATCACAAATAGTTGAATGTGCAAATAATATGCCACCACTGTATTCCTATCACACATGTAAGAAGAAAGCTTTGGGGCTCACTTAGGCTATAAGCAAGTCTTTCTTTAAGTGGAAAGAATAGAAAGGTCTGCCTGTTCAGCATTTAGTCCTCTCCTTGTAGAAATTTCACATCTCTTTGTTCAAGAGATAACTTTCAGTCAGCTTTGTTCATCTCAGGGCAGCACAATGTCACCAGTTAGACCCTGTGTTCTGTGCAGGACCATTACTATATTTTCCAGCCAAAACAAAAATCTAGACCTTCATAGTTGCGACTTTTAAGTTGTCTCTGGGGTTAGGAGTAGATTTGTGTCTTGGACTCAGAAGGCCCCACCACTTTCACTCCCCTACTTTGATTTTGGGGGCTATGCTTATGGACAAAGACCCTCAGAAATGAGTACTGACGTGCTGACCTTGGGTAGCTGAGAGGAGTACCTGGTGGAGAGATGGTATGTGCAGCTCTGTTTCTCTTTTCTCCTACTCTCCCTGTTACCCCCAACTCCAGAGTTTCTGGAACCTGCCTTAGGGAGAGTTTGGCAGTATCTATTCAAATTTAAATGTACCCAGCATTCACTTTCTCATGTTCCCTCCTCCCAACACTTCATATGTGTACATAGGTATGTGCACAATAAAGATAATATCTGTTGTACCTTATTTATAATAGTGAAAAAAATCAGAAACAACCAAAATATCCACCTGTAGTAGTTGGTAACAAACTAAATTATGGTTGGTCCAGATTGTAGAATTCTATATAGTAGTTAAAAAAGATGCAAATAGACTAATGTGCTGAACATGCACCAATCTGCAAGACATAATAAACAAAGAATAATGGCACAGCAAAGAATCTAGAAAGGTGCACCTGAACCTGGAGGTCACATTAGGATTAGGGTAAAAATGTCAAGGAAATTTGGTTATGTGTATCTTTGTGGTAATTTACTTTTTTTTTTTAGCAAGAAGAATATAATTATATATTACCTATATAAGTACAAATAAGTAAAATGTTTAACAATCCTTGAACCCTCTTTGTGGTTAGATTTCTCAGAATCATGGATAAAGTGCTCACCAGGTTCACTTCCCAACTATCTCTGCAGTAGCCTGCAGCCTAGCAGCTGCTCCTCTGCTCTAGGGAATGTTCTAACCAAGGTTTCAGATGACTCCTTGCTGCCAAATCCAGTGTTATATCTCAGTCCTCATCACATTTGACCTCTCTGCCATACCGGACACTGCTAAGCACTCTGTGCTTCTTGAACGTCTCTCTTTCAACTTCTCTCTTGTTCTGTACCTTTTCAGTTTCCTCCTTGGACTTTTTCTTCTTCCCAGTCCCTGAATGTTTGCATCCTGCAGGCTTCTCAGCTCACCTCTGTCTCCCTGCATATTCCTTTCCCATGAGTTAATCCACTATTGATTTTCTCCTTTGTGTCTCTGCAGGCCAATACCAAACCCCTGTCTCTAGTCCAGCAGTCTTTCTAGAGCACTCTTGTTTAGCTGCCTACTCTTCTCCCTAATATAGACGTTTCCCGCCGGGCTCGGTGGCTCAGCCTGTAATCCCGCGCTTTGGGAGGCTGAGGTGAGTGGATTGCCCGAGCCCGCGGGTTCGAGACCTGCCTGGGCAACTTGGCGAGACCTCATGTCTACAACAAATCAAAAAATTAGCCAGGCGTGGTAGCGTGCGCCTGTAGTTCCAGCTACCTGGAAGGCTGAGGCGGAAGGATCGCCGGAGCCCAGCAGGTCGAGGCTGCAATCTGGGTGACAGAGTGAGACTCCAACTCAATATATATGTGTGTGTGTGTATATATATATAGACATTTCCAGTGCAACCTGTCGTTAAGTGAATTACTGCCCTACCACCCCAAAACTGCTCTTCTATGATTCCTATCCATGATTGTCCTGCCAAGCTAAAAATCAGGGTCCCTAGGCCAAGTTTCCTCTACCTTCACTCACAGGCCACATTGGATATACAAACAGAACTGTATCCATTCTATGGCCCCCAGTCCCTCCTGTTCAGTTGCCTCTTTCAAGAACCACATAATTTTTTGCTGGGATAAGTCTTGTTTCTTCTTCAAGATCAATAATTGTCATGGTTCTCATTTGTACATTCTGTCTTCAATTTTACCTAATTCTCTCCATGGAGATTGAACTGAATTGACTCCTGTTTCACTGCTGGGGAAGAGCCCTTCTTCCACCATAATCAGTCCTGTGAGTTATCTTCTTTGGACCAAAGCATTATTGTTTAACAGTTTAATTAGAGTGGTTCCCTAACTCCTGTAGTTGTGGCTGTTTGATCCTGACAGAATGTGGTAGAAGAGGAGCTACATCTCAGTCCCTGTCTTAGCATGCTTTTGAGTTTCTGAATAGTTATTGTTTAGGAACATTAAGCCCTGATTCAAGACCACCCACTTCCAGGAAAAACCCACCTCTAAGCCCACTCCTCAGTACCCCTAAGAACAAAACTTTGGTGTAGAAACAGCAGCTTTCTATGAACTGTTTCTGCCCGCTCCCTTTTCTTGGGAGTGTATTCTTCTTTGCTTAATAAAGCAACTTATATATCCCACTTCTCTGTGTGTCTGTGAATTCATTCTCCTTGCTAAATTCTGCTAGCTTGTTCAAATCAGAGGTTCTTTGACCAAAAATACTCACTTTACTATAGGGTAAATGTGCTGAGTCACCCACAGAACATAAAGGAGGTCTTGGTTAGTATTCAGAGCTCAAGATGTGGGATTTTAGTTCCTCTTTTGGTTTTTAATAATGACACAATGTAGATTTTTTCTCTTAAAAATGTTCAGCTATCCAAGCAAAAGAGAAGGGAGTATTGTTATTGTTATTGTTTTTTAAATAGCCCCAGATACCCCAAAGGACCTCAAAGGCAGTCACTTTTTGAGAGATGAGCCTTGGTTGCCTGGAGGCTGTCTGAGAGAGGATGGAAACGGGTTTCAGTTTTTTCCATTTCTTTTTTTTTTTTTTTTGAGTTGGAGTCTTACTCTGTCGCCCAGGCTGGAGTGCAGTGGCACGCTCCTGGCCACCGCAACCTCGACCTGCTGGGCTCCGGCGATCCTTCTGCCTCAGCCTTCCAAGTAGCTGGAACTACAGGTGCTCACTACCATGCCCGGCTAATTTTTTGATTTATTGTAGAGAAGAGGTCTTGCCAAGTTGCCCAGGTGGGTCTTGAACCCGCGGGCTCAGGCAATCCACTCACCTCAGCCTCCTAAAGCACAGGATTACAGACTGAGCCACTGAGCCCGGCTGTTTTTCCCATTTCATAGCTATTTCCATAGTCGGTAAAAGGCAGACATCAATGTCATGAACCACGAAATTATTTCATGGAGACAAATCATTTGGGAAAGTTTGTGGATGAGTGGAATATCAGAAAGGGGAGAGGCAGACTGAGAGGATCTAGGTTCTGAAATTCAAGTGAGGTATCTTTTTGTTTTTTGAGTTGGAGTCTCACTCTATCACCCAGGCTGGAGTACAGTGGCACACTCACAGCCACTGCAGCCTCTACCTGCTGGGCTCAGGCAATTCTTCCACCTCAGCCTTCCAAGTAGCTGGAACCACAGGCACGTGCCACCAAACCCAGCTAAGTTTTTGATTTATTGTAGAAACGAGGTCTCACTATGTTGCCCAGGCTGGTCTTGAACCCCCGGCTCAGGCAATCCTCTCACCTCACCTCCCAAAGTGCTGGGATTACAGACATGAGCCACTGAGCCCGGCCAGTGAGGTATCTTAAACAGAACCTGAAGATGTGGTTCTTCTAGTTTTGTGAATTTAAGTTATCCTTCATGCTGGCTGCCCAAATTTTCTTTGCAGTTCAACTTCTTTCAATGCCCTAGGAATTTGACATAATGAAATGTAAGAGTTGCATTTTCTTATCTCTTTAAAGTAGTACTATTTTATAGAACCATGATTTTCATCTACTTCCTCTGCATTTCTTTCTTTTTTCTTTCTTTCTTTTTTTTTTATGAGTCAGTCTCACTCTGTCACCCAGGCTGGAGGGCAGTGACACATTCCCAGCCACCGCAGCCTCGACCTGCTGGGCTCAGGCGATCCTTCCACCTCAGCCTTCCAAGTAGCTGGAACTACAGGGGTGCACCACCACACCCGGCTAATGTTTTGATTTATTGTAGAGATGAGGTCTCACCAAGTTGTCTAGGCTTGTTTTGAACCTGTAGGCTCAGGCAATCCTCTCACCTTACCCTCCCAAAGTGCTGGGATTATAGGTGTATGCCACTGCACCCAGCCCTCTGTATTTCTTAAGAACCACTCCCAACATCTGTACATTTCAGCATCTGGGCCCCTGAACAACCAAATTTCTTATATTTATTTGCCTGAGAATTGAAGTTGTTTTAGGGACACTGCTAGCATCTCTCTTATGGAGATAGAATTCTGTAAATGTGTTTCTAATTGCCATCTTTTTTAGCTTAATACTCTTGTTTATGTTTTAGAAATGTTTTTCTTAATTTACGAACTCAGATATACTTTCTTTGGGGTGGTGACTAGGTCTCTGAAAGACAGATAGGTGAATGCTGTTTTGGAACTCAGTTCTTATATGTACCAAGGAATGATTCACCTTAATGAAAGTTAATTTGTAGTGGATCCTTTGGTAAAGAAGAGGACATCTACTGAGTCATAACATGTTCAGTTTCCTATTATGTTTGGGTTGAAATGCATCAGTTAGTGGATCATGTAATGTGCTGATTCCCTCTTGTAATAATCCTTTGTATATAATAGTGCTTTAGAATGAAGGAAGTTAACCTAATGACTACTATGGGATGGTAACTGTTGTAAGCACTTCACAAGGATTATCTGATGTAATTCTCAGGGCAACTCCATGAGATGGTTGGTAGTATTATTCCATTTTACAGATGGGGAAATTGAGGCTCGAGGTGTGTATATAAGCCTTGCCCAAGTTAATAGTGGAATTAGGACTGGAAGTCTGTAGGAACTGTTTATTCTGACTTGGTCATTTGTGATTTCAAGTTTGGTTTCTTTGAGGATTGGGAGGAAACCCTTTGCTCTCAGAGGTATGTGCAGGAGCAACACAGACAGAGTGTGTGAGCCTTGTTCTTGGGTGCCCAGAGCCAGACTTCAGAGACAACACCCTTAACAGACAACATTCCTTTCACCCCATGGTGTGGAATCTATATGTGGTATATGTTTTCTTTTTCCAAAACCAGAATGAACTTTGGAACAGCAAATATTTAATCAGAGCAAATTCCCCTTGCTAAATTCTGCTAGCTTGTTCAAATCAGAGGTTCTTTGCCCAAAAATACTCACTTTACTGTAGGGTAAATGTGCTGAGTCACCCACAGAACATAAAGGAGGTCTTGGTTAGTATTCAGAGCAGTATTTGCCTACTTTTATTTTGATAAATATATGATGCTACATAGCCACCCTTTGATGAGCCTGGGGACTCTGGGCACATGCCAGGTGGTGTGGAGTAAACAGGGGAGGGGATTTGTTGGGAATGATGGCAAAGATGCTCATACCTGCTGCTATTAGCATTCTCCTTGAGATGGATTTTGGAGGAAGAAGAAAAGGAGAGAAGGGGATTTGGGGTGGGGAGGTAGAGAAGGTCTAGCTGGTATAGGTGAAAGAGAGATGCCAATGTGCATGTTAGAGTGGAGGATGGTTTAGTAATTAGTGTTGCTGATAGAGTTGAAGAGAGAGGGGAAGGAAGAAAATAATTTAATGAATATTATATCCTCATATTAGGGCAGTAAATCCTACACAGTAAGTCCCCTACATATGAACAAGTTCCATTCTGAGAATGTGTTCTTAAGTCCAATTTGTTCGTAAGTCCAACAAAGTTAGCCTAGGTACCCAACTAACACAGTTGGCTATATAGTACTGTACTCTGATAGGTTTAAAATATTTTTCACACAAATAATACATAAAAAACAAATGCAAAATAAAGGAAACATTTTAAGTCTTACAATACCTTGAAAAATACAGTAGTACAGTACAGTACAACAACTGGCATACAGGGGCTGGCATCATGATCACATTGTTGAAAGTTCACAACTTGAAGGTTTGTGTGTAGGGGACTTACAGTATAGAAAAACAGCCTAATGAGTGAGATTGTGTAGTTTCTTCTTCATGAATATAGCTTTTACACATTTATTTATTTATTTATTTATTTATTTGAGTTGGAGTCTCACTCTGTAGCTCAGACTGGAGTGCAGTGGCCGCTCCCGGCCACCGCAGCCTCGACCTACTGGGCTCTGGCGATACTTCCGCCTCAACCTTCCAAGTAGCTGGAACTACAGGCACGCGCTACCATGCCCGGCTAATTTTTAGATTTATTGTAGAGGTGAGGTCTCGCCAAGTTGCCCAGGTGGGTCTGGAACCTGCTGACTCAGGCAATCCACTCACCTCGGCCTCTCAAAGCGTGGGATTACAGGCTGAGCCAACAAGCCCTGCTGCTTTTACACATTTAAAGCAGTATTACTGTTGGTGGGTGGAAAGTCAATGCTTACCAGATTCTTGATATCTCAAACAAAGATTTGGATGAAGCACACCAAGTGCAAAAGCAAACAACTGTTATTAAGCAAAAGCGACAGTACACTCCAGAGAGATAGTAGCCAACTCAAGCATGAGAGTGACTTAAGAGCCCCAGCTTCCCAAATTTTGTAGCCTTTTATTCCTAAAGGTAAGGGGGAGTGGTTGGTTTCTTTCTAATGACTGACATTTTTGATGGCATTTTGTGTCTTTACGTAACTCTATCACTGTGCACTTATCCATAATCTGCTAAGAAAAGCCCACAGGGGGAGGGGGGACAAAACCTCATGCAAATTTTATTATAATGATGGTATAATGAGCTTGAGGTCATTTGAAGGCTATATCCTCATATTATTGAGCGTGCATTATTTTGGGGGATTCCCCAATGCAACCTAATTCCTTCTTCTTCAGGATGTGCTGACCACAAACACAACCTGACCACAGGCCCTGCCCTTTTGGGTGTCCCTGGGGTAGTTGGGGGAGGTACTAAGACAGTACTTTGCTTGCTTACCGGCTCTTGTTCCCTAGGTAGCTTCCTGCCTCATTTCTTCCTGTTACCAGTACTTCTCATGCAGGTGTGACTTTTGTTTTGGATTAGAATCTCTGAAACTATCATTTTGTATGTATGTTCACCATTACTTCAATATCTGAAGATTTTAACTATGCTGATTGTTCACTCACATAGAAACACAGCTAAAAATCCAGATTCCTTCAGAAAGCACTTGTGTAACTTCTCTCATTATTTGTGTTGGTGCTTCCTAGAGACCAGCCCTAATTGCTGGGATGCTCCAAAGTGATGCCCTAGAGTGCCTCAGACTGTGCAAACTCCTGCTCTCTTTTTCCCCTTCTGCTCCTAGTTCCCTACCCTGTATTCCCCCTTTACCCCAAACAGTAACACCTTAAAAAAAGAAAATAGCCACCCCTCAACTTTTCATTCCATTCTTGTCATCCATGCAGTTCTACCAAATGTGAGTTCTACCTGCAGAATTTCTATTTTTCCTGCACTGGTTACCTTCTTCACCTGTTAGCAGTAGCCTCAAATATTTTCCCTTTCCATTATGTCCTACACTTTGTAGCCAGAGGTATTCTAACTTAAAACATGCTTTCCCCCTGCCTACAGTATGAGGGCCAGACTGCTATGTGTGGCACACACCTTGCCTTTTCCAACAAGACCTTGCCTTTATAGAGGAGTGAACAATGGCTTCCCTCAACCCTTCTTGGTTCTTTGACCAGGAAACTAATTAAATTGACAGAAGATGGATTAAGAAATGACAGAGAAAAACCATTTTAAAGAAGAGTCAGATGATGACAGCTTATAGCATTTTGAGCTACAGGAAGGAACAGAGGTTTGCAGCCTTTGGAAGAGTGGTGGTGACACAAGTTATGGAAGGGTGAGGGGAGAAAATATATGATGAGTAAAGGTGGTCAGAAACAGAAACTTAACTAATGTAGGCTTCCTGTAAAGATGTAAATTTTTTTTTAAATAAAAGATCAGCTTTTTAGAGCTACTCCTGTGTTTGTAGCTTTAAGAATACCCAGCTCAATATATGCCAAAGTATATTTTGGGGTGGCATATTCTGGTATCCTACAGTCATATTTTGGGGTGGTTTATCCTGAGCCCTCAAACCTTTTGAGTTTTGTCTCTTGCCAAAGAATAATATTTTAGTGTAAGTATGTTCCGTGCAATATTCAGTCTGAGTATGTCCCAAATATTGTTTGGGGTATACCTATACTAAAAAATTATTCATTGTTTACCTGAAATTTACATTTGTTTGTTTGTTTTAGAGGCAGAGTCTTGCTCTGTTGTCTAGGCTGGAGTGCAGTGGCACAATCACAGTTCACTATAGCCTCTAACCAACATGATGCTCAAAGGAAATGCTCATTGGAATATTTCAGGTTTTGGGGTATGCTCAACTGGTAATATAATGCAAATATTCCAAAATCTTGAAAAAATCCAAAATCTGAAACATTTTTGGTCCCAATCATTTTGGAAAAGGGATAGCCAACCTGTACCACTTGACCCTGTAATTCCATTTCTGGCTCAGTGGTCTATTCTGAGCAAATAATAGCACATATGCAGCAAGGCATGCACAACACTGTTTATTGAACCAGTGTTTGTAGTAGTAAACAACAAATATATATATAAAAAAAAATCCCTCCCCTCAGCAAAAAGTAAGATCAGTGTGGGAATGGTTATCGGTTTTGATCTAGTCTTACCATAAAATATTATATAACGGTTAAAGAGAATGGAGTGGGTTTTTGTTGTTGTTGTTGTTGTTGTTGTTGTTGAGTTGGAGTCTCACTCTGTAGCCCAGACTGCAGTGCAGTGGCCACTCCCGGCCACCACAGCCTCGACTGCCGGGCTCCGGCGATTCTTCCGCCTCAGCTTTCCGAGTAGCTGGAACTACAGGCGTGCGCTACCACGTCTGGCTAATTTTTTATTTATTGTAGAGATGAGGTCTTGCCAAGTTGTCCAGGCAGGTCTTGAACCCGCAGGCTCAGGCAATCCACTCACCTCAGCCTCCCAAGGCACGGGATTACAAGCTGAGCTACCGAGCCCGGCTGGAGTGGGGTTTTATGTATCTAGGGAAAGATCTCTATGGCTTATGGTTAATTGGCAAAAAAAAAAAAAAAAAAAAAATTATTGCAGAACATTACATACAATCTTATTTTAAGAAGCTGTTTGAAGCTGGGTTCGGTGGCTCAGCCTGTAATCCTGCGCTTTGAGAGGCTGAGGTGAGTGGATTGCCTGAGCCCGCGGGTTCGAGACCTGCCTGGGCAACTTGGCGAGACCTCACCTCTACAATAAATAAAAAAATCAGCCGGGCGTGGTAGTGCATGCCTATAATTCCGGCTACTTGGAAGGCTGAGGCAGAAGGATTGCCGGAGCCCAGCAGGTTGAGGCTGCAGTGGCCGGGAGTGGTCACTGCACTCCAGTCTGGGCGACAGAGTGAGACTCCAACTCAAAAAAAAAAAAGAAGCTGTTTGAGCAGCAGACAACAAACACTCTAGCTGTTGTCCCACCCATTGTGTCCTTCACAACATATCTTTCCTTTAATAAATCTACCTTTCTTAATTTAAAAAAAAAAAAAAAGAAAGAAACTGTGATCAGGCGTGGTGGCTCACACCTATAATCCTAGCACTTTGGGAGGCTGAGGTGAGAGGATTGCCTGAGCCCATGGGTTCGAGACCAGCCCGGGCAATTTGGCAAGTCTTCATCACTACAATAAATCAAGAAAAATTAGCTAGGCGTGGTGACATGAGGCTATGGTGGCTGTGAGCAAGCCACTACACTTCAGTCTGGGTGACAGAGTGAGACTGCAACTCAAAAAAAAAAAGAAGCTGTTTGAATATCTATTATATATTTATACCTTATGTATATATACTATAGTATGATATAAGTGTGTGTTGTGTATGTATATATAAGTGTGTTGTGTATATGCATACACACATTTATATGTGTGAATTGATAAAAATAACCTACCTGCCAAATTGTTTACTCTTTTGAGGAGGGCAGTAACATTTTGGGGTGATAGTGAAGGAAGTATTTCATTTTTTATTCTGTGCATTTATATTTCAAGAAAAGTATACCCATGTATTAAGAATGTAATTTTGAAAATTCTGATGCTGGATTTTAGAAATCGTCTTAGGCAAGTAAAGGCTGGGTATTATTTATGAGAGCTGTATCTTTAAAAAAAGATTAAGAGAAAATTAAGAAAAAGTCTTGGAGGGATAGATTTTCTTCCTTAGCTTGTTTCTTTATGCACATGAGCAATTTCCATTGTGGATTTTGAGTTGTAGGCTGCATCAGCACTCCATGACAGCCCATCTTTTTACCTAGTTTTAACAGATGACTTTTCTAAATGTTCTCCTCAGATCCCTTTTTTTGAAGATATGTGTAAAGGCATTAAAGCTGGCGATACCTGTGAGAAGCTGGTGGGATATTCTGCAGTATATAGAGTCTGTTTTGGAATGGCTTGTTTCTTCTTTATCTTCTGCCTACTGACCTTGAATATCCACAACAGCAAAAGTTGTAGAGCTCATATTCACAATGGGTAAGTCATTCTTCTTTTTTATATGCAGGACAGTATTCCAAGATCCCTTCTACTGTCAGTCCCTCTAACTGCTCTTCCTTTGGTTGAAATGGTTGATTTGGGGGAAGATGGAACTTGTCACCACACAGTTGCCTAAGAGCTGGAATCCTGTTTGTAACACCTGGTACTTAATGAGAAATTAGTGGAGACATGTTTATTTCTCCTACCAAGACCTCTCCCCCCTCCACACACCCTCCCTCCTCTGGAGGTCATTTCCACCCTGTAATAAAATGGTGTTTTGCACAGTCAGAGGTTGCATGGAGTCTCTCTAATTATGGGTTAAGGCATTCTTCAATCACTTAATTACTTCCCCTTGCTTTGGAGAGAACATTGCCAATGGCAGAATCATGGATTAACAGTGTTTATCTTCTAAGAGGTCTTTTGTCTTTTCTTGAATATCATTTAAATACATTTCCTTTTTTTTTTCTTTTTTTTCTCTTCCAGCTTTTGGTTCTTTAAACTTCTACTGTTGGGGGCCTTGTGCTCAGGAGCTTTCTTCATTCCAGATCAAGAGACCTTTCTGAACGGTACTAAGGGCATATTTGGGGTATCTGTTTACTTTCTATTTACTTTAAAAGTAAAAGCTTTGCCGGAGGCTGAGGTGAGTGGATTGCCTGAGCCCGCGGTTTCGAGACCCGCCTGGGTAACTTGGCGAGACCTCATCTCTACAATAAATTAAAAAATCAGCCGGGCATGGTAGCGCGTGCCTGTAATTCCGGCTACTCGGAAGGCTGAGGCGGAAGGATCGCCGGAGCCCAGTGGGTTGAGGCTGCAGTGACCGGGAGCGGCCAC
>CAUYQG010111520.1:0-16230 GCA_963574415.1 Tarsius wallacei | reverse complement strand
TTTTTTTTTGAGTTGGAGTCTCACTCTGTCGCCCAGACTGGAGTGCAGTGGCCGCTCCCAGCCACCGCAGCCTTGACCTGCTGGGCTCCGGCGATCCTTCCGCCTCAGCCTTCCAAGTAGCTGGAACTGCAGGCGTGTGCTACCACGCCCGGCTAATTTTTTGATTTTTTGTAGAGATGAGGTCTTGCTTGCCCAGGCGGGTCTCGAACCCGCGGACTCAGGCAATCCACTCACCTCATCCTCCCAAAGGCGCGGGATTACAGGCTGAGCCACCGAGCCCGGCTTGTAGTTCAATCTTTATGGGTCAACAAAAGCTCCTGTTGTGTGATTGGGTCCTTAGTGAGTTTAATCTAATATTTAGTGAAAAAAAAGAACAATTTTTATTTCTGAAATTTTTTTTTGCAGAAGATGTAAATTGGGGATCTGTTCCCAAAATAATGCAACACAAACAGTACAAAGTTGAAGTTGGAACTTTTCTGTGAAATTTAGGGAACATCTCATCTTGCCTTGATAATGTAAATATTTTTGCATTACCTTACCTGACAGATGGGTATGGGTTATATTTTATGCATAATTAAATAAAATTTATATTTATTTAGTCATTGTCAATATGGTTAAAAGCTATTATTACCCTGGAGTGCTAGCAATACAATATTATAAAGCCAGGAACCCAGGAATTCTGACCTCAGTCCAAAATACCCACTTTCAGAAAAAAAAATATAAATGTCTATTTCCATGTGCTCAATACTATTTATCTCTTGAGGATTTCATTCCTGAAAACATGACTAATTCACTGCTTCTCAAACTGGAGTCACACCCGCTTCTTTTGTGACTGGTAGGATGGGAGTGATGTTGCATAGGGTTAACAGCAGCAAGTAAAATCTCTCTGAGTTCAGTTTACAACTCTTCCACTTACTAGAGTTATGATGTGAGTCAAGGTATCTCATCTTCAAAACAGGAATAATAACAGTTCTTACTTCACAACGTTCCTATAACGATTGAATATGTTAATATGTGTAATGCCCTTAGAACAGTACTAGATTCACAGTAAGCACTAGATAAGTGTTTGTTATCCTGATAAAATTCTGATTATGATAATTATTGTTAACTGTAATTCATACTTGAGAGGAGGAAGGAAAATAAAGGATAATGAGAGAAACTTTGTTTCTAAAGGTCAACACATATAATAAGGACGGAAATGGAAACATTCATTCTGAGCAATTTTCTTTCTATTCAGACATTTGACAAAAGACTTTATTTTCTGTCCAGGTGTTTGATACCATGGTGAATATAATCTACACGTTTTTACAAATGAGGATAATATAGATCACACTAGAAAATGATTGCTTATATACCAATTTATTAATGCTCTGTGCTTTTCTTAAATTGTGAGGATAATAATTTATGCTTTCATGGCAAGTATAATTATGAAGCAATATTGACTGAGAATTCGAGACTTAATGCAATTAACACAAAATGGTAATAACCAAGCATATTGTAATCTACTGACAACCAGAAAACAAATTTATCCCACTAAAACAAGAAAAGAGATCTAATATTAAAGTGTACATGGAATTGCCTCAATGGTAAAGCAAAATTTGGATAGCCAAGTGATCAAAGTCAATCATTCAAGAGTAATGATGGCCCTGATAAAGCTATTATAAGTAGACCTTTGCTGAAGAATAGTAACCCAAAGCCAACTGTAACATCATAATCAACATACCCATCTTTATAATTTCTTCCTGGGATTATCTTCTATTGTCTGAAATCACATTTAATCTTTCCACAATAGGAGGTTGATATGCAATTGAGAGAACCATTTTTATAAACTAATATCCTGATTCCATGCAGAAAAGAAATGGAATACACAATAAAGTGTCCACAGGGGTCTCAGCATTTCATTTAAGGTGTCATATTGAATATTAAATGCAATGTAAGAATAAGATGTGTAGGAGAAATGAAATGATGGTGTCCTGCTGAATGACTTAGATGAAAAAAAAACTACTTCAGTTTAGAATGCCATATTTTATTTATAACCAACTGACATCTTGGCTTCAGTCATTGAACCTCTACTTAGTTTGCAGAGGCGATTTTATGAGCCTCTTGGGAGAATGGAAGCAGCCTACTCTGATTGGGCCAACAGGAGGCTAGCTCAAGGAAGCAAAGGTGGGAAGATGAATCCCACCAGTCAGTGATTTGGAGGGTGGAGCAGAAGGTTCCCTGGGGACATGTGTGTAAGTGGAAGATCAGTTTAAAAAACTAATAACTTGGAGGACAGTGGAAGGGCAAGATGATAATAAGCTGTACCTAGAGAAGAAAAATAGAGAGGAAACTGCTACGTTGTGAGCAAACAGCAGATTTAAAGAAGAAACATTCAAACTGGACATAGATGGGAAACCAAAACACCCTGGAGATTATTTTTAAAAAATTGTGTGTTTATTGTCACATGTTTAAACTTCAGTTACCTTTAAAGTAGTCTCCATTTGATGCAATACACCTATCGAGATGCTTTTTCCACTGCTCAAAACAGTTTTTAAACTTGTCCATGTTGATGCCTTTTAGTGCTGCTGTTTTTTGTTCCACATCTTCCAGTCGGCAAAATGTTTCCCCTTGAGGATGTTTTTTCATCTGGGAAGACACAAAGAAGTCGCTCCGGGCAAGATCAGGTGAATAGGGAAGGTGGGGCATGAGAGTCATGCCGCTTTTGGTCAAAAACTGCTGAATGCTCAGTCTGGTGTGGGCAGGTGCGTTGTCATGGTGGAAGAACCAGTCACCTGTTTGCCCCAACTTAGATGTTTCTTCTGCAAATCGTGAGGCAACCTTCTCAAAACTTTCAAATAAAAGCTTTGGTGGACTGTTTGGTCTGGAGGAACAAATTCCGCGTATACTACAAGCAGCTCGCCCTCCGAAAAGATAATTTCATTTTGTGGGGTCCCCCTTTGCATATTATCTTAATGTTATAGACCAAGTGGGGAGCATGGCAGTACACTTGTAGCTATTTGTTAATAGTTATGTTAACAGAATACATGTTATATTGATAGAATTGAGACATAGTGAGACTAGAACACATTTTAAGAATACCACCGTTAGAGTAAAGCAAAACAAAACTTTGAGAGTCGATGCACCTAGTCATAATATGCTTGCTCTAAGTATACGCATAGTTTATATATTTGTTGCGTGCACTAATAATTTTGTATTTTATTGTTATATAATATAATACATATATTAATATTACAGTACATTATGCTAATGGAATACATATTTGGTTCTTTCTTCCATTTTCAAGATTCAGATTACTTTCATGAAAATAAAAATTGTTAAAAGGAATTATAAAAAAATGTTTGCAGAGCAGTGTCATTGCTCTCCATGCTCAGCTAAATTGAATCTGAGGATCAAAACCTGCCAACTCTACCTTTGGAATCTATGCAAAGGCTGATTGCTTGTCATCCCTACCCTGCAGGTTCCTTGAATTGTGGTGATAGATGTCTAACTGGTCTGCCTGTGTCTACCTTATTGCCAACATCAAGGCCAGAGAGGTGCTGTGAAAATGAGTCATGTCATGCCACTCCTCTGCTCACATGTAAATGGCTCCCCTTCTTACAAAGAATCCAAGTCTCTGCATGGCCAATGCCTGCAGAAATAGTGCTCCCCAAAAAGACCCCAAAGGCCCACTGATCCTAGTTTACATGATACAGCCTTTGTATCTATATGATATAAACGCACTTTGTTTCACTGGGTAGTTCACTTCAAAGATGCTTGAAGTCAACCATTTTGCTTCCAAGTTCCACAAACAGAGACCTAATTTCTGGCACTATGCTCACTATATCCCAATTCTATTAGAATACAACCATTTGGTGGTTTCATCGAGTTTGTCATGATTGAGTTTCACCTGTTATTATAGTTTGTAGTATAGTTAATGATTTTTTACCCTAACCTATTGCTACCTTGTGGTTAAGAGTTCCAAACTGACTTTTCAGGAAGATGAAATAAATATTGCAAGTATTATTTCAGGTGTGAAAAGTTCAAGATGGATATGTTTCATTGTAGGAATTTTAAAGCTTTTAAATTGTGAGGAGATGCACTTTTAACTTAGAGTGGTCCAAGTAGCTTAAAATAGAGAGGAATGCTTGACTGAACTGATTCTTTTAAGATGCTTTCAAGTAAAGGGGAGAAGTAACATTTATAATTGATGAGAATACAGCATTGTGTAAGTATTAAAAAACATTTGGACCAGACATGATGGTTCCCAAACTTAGTGTTCATTGTTAAAATACAGACTCAAGGGCTTGTCTACAGGAATACTAATTTAGAGTTGGAATGGGGTTCAAAAATATGTTTATCTAAAAGTAGTCCCTGGACCTCACTTTGAGAAACCACAGAAAAAGCTAGAAGACAGGGTCTTGACTAGGAACTAAACTATGTGACCTTGGACATGTAATGTTCTGTCTCTTTTTAGTTTCTCTACCTATGATATTTGCAATTCATATACATTTTTCAGAATATAAATATTGTTCCCATTGTCTAATTGAATGTTTCTAGCATTACGTAAATAGTTATTGTTCCCATTTGATAGAAAAAAAATCCAAGGTTCAGAAAGATTATCACAGCTTGGTGAAACATAGAAGATCAGTGACAAAACCAAGATGTTCCTGTCTCTATTATGGTTTAATTTAATCTTTCTCTCATTATGTAAGTAGTTATTGTTCCCATTTTATAGAAAAAAAGCCCAAGACTCAGAAAGATTTCACAGATCGGAGATACATGGCAGATCCGTGACAAAACCAAGAAGAGAAATTTTACTTCTTTTGACCCTATGCAATGCCTGTCATTGTACATCAGATGTAAAAGAGAGAGTAGATTCAGAATCTGTATAAGTTCTCTTCTAGTTAAATTCTGTGATGTATTCTGTCAGTTTAGATAGATATGGGATTATTTTCAGCCTACATTTCCACTACAGCAGGGTTCAATTCCAAGCAGTTATTATTCTGGTTAAATTGATAGCATAAACACATTCAAGATGAAGCTAATCTCTCTCTCTCTCTTTTTTTTTTGGTCTGGTCTAGAATATTCTGTCTTACTAATCACTGGGTTGTACAGATGGCTTACTTGATAATCAATTCCATGGATTAGTGTATGACTTTTGTGAAATATGAGACAATGGAAAGGGGAAAGGGAAGGAACCCAAAGAAGTGAGTTGACTTTTACACTATGAAATCCCTGAGGGAGGTGTAGCAGACTTCCCTTTAGAACACACATTAATATTAATTTTATGACTGGGGAGAAGCAACAATAGCTTTCCCCTCCGCACCTGTGTTCTGCAAAATGTGAAACAAGGCAAAACAGTAAGGGGAGATGAGAGATGAAATAGTATTTGTACTGATTGCATATCTAATTGTGGAGGATGTGGTGTCAATGTGCCCTCAAGCAGGCTTCTTAATCCTGAAGCACAGGGTCTGCCAGGCTCTTCTCAGGGCAGAAGCAGATGTCCTTTCTCTGTGGGAAGGCTTACTCTTAAGAGGACAGAGGTGGCAAAAGTTGACTTGCATGGTCGGATTCTCTCCCAACTTTATGAAATTGGTAAGTTGGTTCATCTCCTTGGAGATGAGTAAGAACAGGGCAAGGAGCCCAGAGCTTTGGGGGAGAATCCCTCCTCATGCACACCACACGAGTGGGGAATAAACACGTTCTCCTAACAATTGTATTCTGTCTAATAAGACGTCCCAGTGACTTGCAATGGGAAATGGAAATCTTGAGAAGAATTTAGAAAGCATTCCTTTTGGTGGAGAAAAGGGTAAGGAATTTATGTACCCATTCCCGACGTGTACACCACATCTTTAAGATTAAAAAAAAGAAATTAAAAAAAAAAAGGTAAGGAGTGAGTGGACCTTTTCTGTGTCCTAGTTGTTCTTATGTCCACACTTCTATATCTGGTATCTTTTCCCTACTCTGAGGTGAAAAATTCTGCTCTATTCACACTTTGTATCTCTCTCTCTCTCTCTCTCTCTCTCTCTCTCTCTGTATTTTTTTGAGTCAGTGTCTCACTCAGTCACCCAGGCTGGAGTGCAGTGCCACTCTCACGGCCACACAGCCTCAGATGATGGGCTCAGATGATCCTTCTGCCTCAGCCTTCCAAGTAGGTGGAACCAAAGGCACATGCCACCATGCCCGGCTAATTTTTTTTACTTATTGTAAAGACGAGTTGCCTGGGCTGGTCTCGAACCCTTGAGTTCAGGTAATCCTCTCGCCTCGGTCTCCCAAAGTGCTGGGATTACAAGCTTGAGTCACTGCGCCTGGTTTATGTCTCTCTTTACAGAGGCTCCCTTGAGGAAACTTGCCTCCACTCCCACTTGAGATTCCTGTCCATCACATCCAGTGCATCCCCAACCCCCACCCCTCCAGGCGTTGCTCCATAGTAAGAAAAGACCTTCATGGCTTTGGCAGACAGAAATAGAAGGCTATATTTTTGAGAATTTACTAAGTTGAAGACTTGTTGGGTAGCATTGTTGATGTTTTATTTTCTGAAATAGAAGAGAATCTTATTTGGAGGGATAGAGAGTAAACAGCATTGCACAAAATTGGCATCACATTAAGCCTGCACAGTGAAAACCCACTGAGTGACATTGGCTAGAGAGAGCTCTGTGGTAACCTAGGAAATAAGAATTTTAGAGTGTCAGGCAACAGAGAAAATCAAATTATTGTCAACTTGCTATAGGAACTTTGTTCAAGCAAATATGTCATGCCGCCAGTGGCAGACGTTTAAAAAGCTTTGCCTCTAAGCAAGTCTATTGCTTGGCTACTCCCGTAAAGTATTTTCATTTTTAATTTCAACTCCAAGATTTTCTATTCCTAGTTCTGCTCCTCCTGTTCTTTCTTACCACAGATTCCTCTTCCACCACTGCCAGAATAAATTTCATGTTCAGGGATTGTAATATAGGAGAGCTAAAAGCAGCTTTAACATTTTTATTCAAACAGCCTCATTTTACAAAAGGAAACGGGATCTCAGTGACATTAATAAATTTGTCCTAGCCCCTCCCCTCAAAGCAGCAGCATAGCCAGGGGTAGAGCTCAGCTCTGCAAATCAGTCTCTGACAACAACAAAGTAAGGCCACAGAATTGCCTTACAGCAGCTGACAGTTTTCTAGTTTTCCCCTTCTATCATTTTAACATTTGAAAAACCATCTAGTTTGAAAGTAATCATAACCCTTTACAGCAGCTGCTAGGGTTGTTATTTTTGGGGATGCTTGGAGCTGTCTTTATAGGAACTACTTGTAATAACGTTGTTGTTGTTAATCACTATGTGCTCGACACTATGCTAAGTGCTTCATAGATCTAATTTCATTTAACCTTCACAACCATATTACAAGAATCTCATCGAGGTTAAGTTCTTCAGGAGATACAATGTCAGATCTCATCAAATTCAGTTACAGTTTTTATCTTAGTCTCCGAGTGCAGACAATAGGGGGATCATAATTTTCTTTAAAGCAAGGACCCTGACTAATCATAACAATCTATCGCATTAAATACAGTGTTGCTTACTCTGTGGTTGCCAAGTAATATTTATGAGTCGCTCATGGGGAAGGTGGACGGAGGAGTATTGTATATTGCCAAAGATACCTCTCATAGATGTTGTCTTGCATGCAGCAGACCTGGGCTCAGGTGAATTATTAACTGAGTCTATGACCCTAGGCAAGATATATAATGAGCTGTGGGGCCACAGGTGTTTATTGAGGCCATGATACGGGTGGCTTACATTCTGAACCTGGATGTTGGAAACTTCATGAAAGGGACCGCAGGCACATCTTCAAATATTCTTTCAAGCTACTATACGTAGTGCTCATCACCCAAGTTCTACACAGGGCTCTGGGCTAGCTGCTTTAGACACTTACTTTTAATTCTCACAACATCTGGCTTATTGTCAATAGAAGGATATTGAAGCTCAAAAGAGGGCTATCGCCAAGAAGCCAGTAAATGGTGGAGTTGGTGTTGGCCTCTCATGTGACTGGCTCCAAAGTCTGCTCTCTTTACACAGAACCAACACTGCCTCTACCTCCTTTGAGCGCTCCCTCTTCCCACTCTGCCCCCCATAACTCTTCTGTCAAAAACATTCTGCTTGGAATCTTCTAAACATGACTTATATATTGTAAAAGATAAAAACTCGGGAATTCTACAGCTGCTGGTAAAATTGACTTCCTAAGATTTCCCACTTGACTGATCTTTGACTGACATTCTAGTCATACCAGTTACTGGAGTACTTCATTGCAAGAACACTTATCAGCAATTGCTATCTGTAAAATGTATCAAGTGAGCGTTATTGCCATGACAGTTCTAAACTGCTTCTATAAACCCACGGTTTGATATAGCAACGATGAATATTACCAGTTTAAGTTGTTTCTCACCAGTAATTTCTGCAGTGACTAATATTGTAACTTGGATGCATCTCACGGGTACAAACAAGTATGGAGGAAGCGAATGCAATGCAGATGGATCATTTTATATTTGTACAGTAATTGGTTTGTTTCTAATCATCTAGCTAGTGTTTAGTCAGTGACTGCTATTTGCTAAGCACTGTACTAGGTGCTAAGAGAAATACAATTATTAGACATTGTGCCAAATACAAGTTTGAATTCTAGATATGTAGAAACACACACACACACACACACACACACACGAGTCATAACTCATATGTGATTTACTAAAAAAATTTTCAAAAATGTCAAGGCATATATACATATATAATACCATTCGATCCTCATATCAGTCTTATGAAAGCAGGTATCATATACCCTAAGTTATTGTGAAAACACTGAGACTGAGAGAAGTTAGAGAAGTAGTACTGCAGTACTGCAGTAGTTCAGAAAAGGGAGAAATTCCTGTAGGTCAACATACTTGGTTTTGAGTGATGTATAAGACTCAAGCAGATGAAGAGGAGGGAAAAAGTTACATTATTCCAAGGAGAAGATGTGATAAAAATGTCAAGAAATATGAATAAGATGTGTTCATGGCAATACATAAGCCAAAGTGAAATAAATAGAGAATTGGCATCAAGAAGGGGTCAAAGATGATTTAGAGAGACAGTGGGGTCAGATTATGGTGAACTGTGGATGCCAGTTGATCGTATTCTGACCTTCACTGTGCCTGGGAACTCACAGAGGGCAAAGCAACCTCTTCTCTCTGTCTCTCCTCTACTTCCTCTCAGCTGAAACAAATTCTTTTCTTGTTTTAAAGGTCAGCTTTAATCTTCAGAAAGATTTCACTGTCTGTTACTACTTGGATATTCTTTCTTCAAGAACACCTAGAGCATCAATTTTCATCCTGCAAAATTTATCACTCAATAAGATTCTGTACATTGTTTTCTCCTAATTGTTTTAATTGAGTTTGTCTCACTTTATCTAGACAATAGATGTCTGAAAAAGCTGGGGCTATGCCTTATTTATTAGAATGTATTGAGACTACATTTAAAAATGCATATATTATAGCACATATTTAAGAACAAGGAATCAAGAACAGAAAAAAATACAAATGGGGTGGGGGGGATAACACAAATATGCATGCTTCAGGAATGATAACATGATTTTCTATAGATGTAAAATGGAAAGGGAGCAAGGTGGCTAATGTATTTCTCACCATTAAAGAATAAGACATTTTTTACAAAGAGTAAGAAACATATCTTTAGGCTAGCTTCACTTAGCGACTACTTTTAAGAGATCAATTTTGACTTATATTAATGCACATCATTCTTTTTATTTTTTATTTTATATTTTGAGTCGCAGTCTCACTCTGTCACTCAGGCTGGAGCACAGTAACACATTCATGGCCACCACAGTCTCAGCCTGCTGGGTTCAGGCAATCCTTCTGTTTCAGCCTTTCAAGTAGCTGGAACTATAGCACATGCAACCACGCCTGGCTAATTTTTTGATTTATTGTAGAGACAAGGTCTCGACATGTTGCCCAGGCTGGTCTTGGGCAACAGGCAATCCTCTTGCCTCTGCCTCCCAAAGTGCTGGGATTACAGGCATGAGCCACTGTGCCCAGCTTAACGCATATTATTTACCAAGTTGAAAACAAGTACTGCACCACTGATCGATTTGTTGTCACTCACCCTTCATTGCCTGCTATGCAAAAACAGAGATGGGCTGTGTAACTATCTCCCCTTTGCCAGCAAGCATGATGTTAAGCTTTGTGAGCAGAGTGCTCTGGAAAGTCATTGGCAGAGGCAGAAGTGAAAGCTTCCTTTGGGGCATCTCCCCGAGTATGGCTTATTTGGGCACCCCAGAGAGCATCTTCAGAGTGAGTCCTGCTGAAGTAAACTTTTATGACACAAAGTAGGCCAGAGCTACACCCTTGAACACAAGGCCTGGAGTTCAGCCCTGAGGTGGAGGCATCGCCTAGATTTCTTCCTGCCTTTGGTCCTCTTCCTCAGCCTTAGAGGTAATGGCTGCTGTCTGCTATTCTTATAGTTTTGAGCATTCTCTTCTTCCTTTAGTAGCTAATCCCTCATTAATCCAATACCCTATTATATAATTATTTTCATATTGACGTTTCCCTGTTTAAATTGCTGTATGCTTTCTTTTTCCTAATTAGATCCTGACTGCAACAAGTGCTGAAAGGCTTAAGAGAAACAACAGCAGTCCCCTACTCCAAGCGCCTTTTACCACTCATCCATGCTCTCCAGAGATTATACTTTAAAACACTTATATATTTATCTTCTTATTTCTATATAAGATACCTACACTGTTGTTTCTTGATATAACAGTTTTAGGAATTCTCTGTTTTTATATTTAGCCAATCATCCCAATAAGAATAGTAATATTGGTTAAATTAATAATTATTACATACATTATTTTGACTATATAATTATTGTTTATCATCCAGCCAATTTATGTTCTAAGATCATATTTTCTTTCTAGTCTGGGTCTTTAAATTTATTTTTGGAATAAACAATTGGTTATTCTATTTTTAGAATTCATAACTCTGATTTTCATTTTTAAAATGCTCTGAGAATATCAATAGCTATCAATAATATTTTTCATATGCACTAATAGATAAGTGTAGCTGTTTAATTCGCTTTTCTATGGAGTCAGTACAGTACTAAACATATAGAAACCATGCAGGATTCTCTAACCACGCCATCTGGTTTCTAATCCTGATTTTGAGCTTCACCAGGATGTGACCATGAACATATTTTTAAGTTTATTCTGCTTAATTTTCTTCTACAAAATTAGGAGAATACAGGTGTACCGCTAGGAGGTACAGTCTAACTATTGGACTTGTGGATCCCTAACTGCTCTATTCAGTTATAACCCTTGTTTTAGGACTAAGTTAACTTCTTGTTATTCATTGATTTTAAATCAGTTTAGCCCAGGACGGTCTGATAGCTCTCAGAGACTTTGGAAAGACATTCTACGTTGTGTTCCCCAGAGCCACTTACTCCAGGTAGGAGAACTGGCATTCTTCGTCTCTGCTCTTAGCCTTATTCACATTGCTCAGAACTAACCATTGTCAACCTTTCTCTAGGCTATACACAAACACAATTCTGTCTATATACCTTTAATTCTTATTTCTTAAACTTGCATTAAGCACATGGTTGTTGAAGGTATTATGCTAGGTGATACTAGTTCATTTTCTTATTGAAGGATAGTGGCATCGCTCTGTGTGGCAAAAGTTATTTGGTTAAGAATCCATTAACATGTTCTTACTTCATCGATTTGTATATTTGGCAAATACTTAAGTATCTATGTCCAATGCACTTTTCTAGGTTCTGCAGGAGCAGTATTGAGCAAAAGTATGCAGCCATGGAACTTACTGTTAGTGGCAGAGATAAATACTATCAAATAATCACACGAAGGAGTCTGTTTGCAACAGTGAAAAGTAATACAAGTTGGTGCATGGGGGTGTGAACTTGTAAAAATGGATTTCACTTAGGGAGGCCAAGGGAGGCTTCATTGAGGAAATGATCCTTGAGCTGATGAGACCTGTAGAATGAGTAGGAGTTAATGAGGCAATAGGGGAGGGCACAGCCCTCCATTTGGAGAAAACTATCTGTGTAAAGACCCATGGCAGGAGACAGTGCAGCAAGTACAAGGGACACAACGGCCTGAGTGACTGGGAGCAAGGGGGAGGGTAATGCATGATGGGGCTGGATGATGGCCAGGCATTGCAGTGTCACACAGGCCTTGCTGAGTGTTGTGTTTATCCCAGGGGGATGAAGGCCCATTGAAAGATTTTAGGCAGAAGGAAAAGAACCGCAATCCATTTTTGACATAGATCTCACTGGCAGACTCGGAGAGAATGCACTGGAAGGGGTAAGACTGAATTCAAGTGGACCAGTTAAGAGGCTTTTCACAGATGAGGGGGAGCCCAAAATAAACTGGAATTATTTTTTGGAGGGTGGGTCCATTGTAGTACAGGCTTCCTCTGCTAGGTGAGTGTTATAGGAAACTGTGGGTGTCAGTGTACCAGCTAGCGTTGTTCTAAGAGGCTGCGTTTGGCTTCAGTGAATTTTAGGGGGACAGATTCTTTCAATGCACCTGCCCATTTCATGATGGGTCATTTTGGAGCTCACCTGAACACACTGCACTGTGTTCAGCAGTTTTTGGCAAAAAACGGCATGATCCCCATACCACACCCTCCTCCTTCCTATTCACCCAATCTCACCTCGAGTGACTTTTTTATTTCCCTAGATGAATAAAAGTCCTCAAAGGGAAACATTTTGCTGATGTGGATGAGGTGAAACAAACAAACAAAAAATGGCAGCAGTACTAAAAGGCATCAAAATTGAGGAGTTCAAAAACTGTTTTGGGTGGTGGAAAAAGCACCTCGATAGGTATATTGCATCAAACAGAGAGTACTTTGAGGTGACCAACGTTTAAACATGCAAGAATAAATTCACATTTTTAAAATAAATAAATTCTGTGGTTTTTTTGGGTCCCCACTCATAGAATTTAACATTTCCACCATTAAGTATTTTGCCTCAATTTTAATTGATGACTGCTGGGTCTTAAACAAATAATTATTTCCAACACAGAACTTTTTTTGCAAGTCTCTGCCCTTGCCATCCTCAAATATTTGTCCTTCTTTATTGGCTGGGTCTACCCAGCTCCTGGACTGACTTGCTGTAAACAACTGAAACATCTCGATGCAGGATAGTAATTGCAATATAAAACCCAAATCCTTCCCTCCAGTCACAAACTGGACATGAATTCCTAACAGCCAGGCAACTGCAGAAAGTGCACTGAGGCACAGTTGAATGAGGATTTTATATCTCCTTGATGAACAAATTGGCTTACCACACCGTCAGTCTGATTGTTTGCCTCTCAGCCAATTACTAAGACAACAGAAAATTGCAAATCCGCTTAGCCAGTGAATTTGGCCGTGTCATGCAGACTTGGTAATAAACTCTATTTCCAACTGACTTCATAAAAAGTAAACATATAACATTTGAAAATCACCCTGAAGGCTGCAGCAGGCATTTTTTCAAGTTTACTCTGATGACACTGATGTTGCTATCTTAAAACCTTTAATTCTATTGCTGAACTTAAACCGAGTTTATCCTGAGTTGCTTTTTGCCTTGCTTTGTCTCAATTAGAAGACGTTTCCCCTTAAATTTTCAGTGGTGTACCGCAGGAAGAATCTACTCACTAATTAAACTAAAGACAAATAGTTTCTACTTAGATCACTATAAAGGAACCCCATTTACAATTTCAAACTTGCATTGCCTTATGAGAATCAGTGCCTGAGGCATGTTTGCAATAGGTAAACAAGGGTTTTCACGGGACTTAATACATAAAAATAAGTTGCTATGTACACTGCTTTATTTTCACTGGAAAACTCAAATAGCAAGAAAATATTTTACGTTTAATTCAGTATTACACAGGTTCTTATTCTAGGATCATGGATAATCACACTAAAAATACTGAATGCTAGTTCACAAAAATAATTCACCCATTTTCCTGAAGATGCCCCATACTAGGTCTTTACCAGTAAAGAGGTTTACCAAACAGCCCTATCCTTAACAAGTTAAAGATACGAAGCATAGGTATTTCCCCTTTTAAGTTCTAGGAATTATTAGACTTGGGAAATCATTATTTGGGAAAGGGTTATGTCAGAAAGTTCTACATACTTTCCTGTGACTTCAGCCACCACCTAGTTTCCCTCGCTGCCCAAAGCGTTAGCACAGGTTATCTCTCCCTGGTTCTAGGCGAGTGTTTTGGCAGTTGATTGACTATGCTTTGAGTATGCTAAATTCAACATGTCCAATTCTAAATTTGATTAAAACAATCCATTCATTTTCCTGTACTCCCTGTCCAAATAAGCATAATTGTTCACCATCACCTACTTTTAAAAGACATTTTCTTTAATTCTTTCCTCTTCTGTACTAAATCCTTCTGAAGTTGCCTTTGAGAAAGACTTTCTGAAAAGGTTTTCCATTCCACCACAAAGTCTATAGGTTTATAAGAATTCTTTCTCCAGTAGTTTTAAGTGACTAGGGACTGGTTTCTCTAGTTCAGTCTCTGTTTACTCTAATATATATAAACATCAGTAAAGTTTAACTTAATTATTTAAACATTTTACAATTTTGTTATAAATTTAATATTTTTTTTTCTTTTTAGAGACAGGGTCTCACTATGTTGCTCAGGCTGGTCTTGAACTCTTTGGACCTCAAGTGAATCTCCTGCTTCAGCCTCTCAAAGTGCTGGGATTACAAGCACACAGCCAAGCTTAACTTAACTTTTGATGCACGGTTTAATTTTCACACTTTTAAATTCCTATAACCACCACCACATCAGGAAACAGAGCAGTTCCCTCAGGCTCTTGCTTTATAGTGACATGTGTCCTCTTCCATCTCTGACCTGATCTGTTCTCCAGCACTATGGTTTTGTCTTTTCAAGAATGTCATATAAATGACAGCATATTGCTTCTGTCACTCACCATAATGTCTCTGAGATTTATCCAGCTTGTTGCAGATACCTATGATTTTTTTTAACGTTGCATAGTATTCCATTGTATGGATATGTCATAATTGGTTTGTCCATTCACCTACAGAAAGACATTTGGGTTGTTTCCAGGCTTTTTTTTTTTTTAGATTAGAAAATATAGTTTATTTGGAAAGTAAATTAGAAAGAGAGTGGGAGAGAAAATGAGGAGATTCACCTCCCCAAGTTCGGGAAGGGGGCCAGTGCCAGGAAGCATGGCGATAGCCATAGCTCAGAAAGCACATGACCACACCAGAGTCTAGTAAGACAATGTCAGAAGCAATGGCCGGTTGTTTCCAGTTTTTGATGTTTGTGAATAGAGCTGCTATGAACATTGTGTCCTTTTTTGGTGGCGGGGGATGTAAATTTTCATTTCTCTAGAGTAAATTCCCATCTGCAAGTTCCTGATTGTTTCTTATTACTTATAGACCCAAGATTCTTAACATCCAAATATCCAAGACATTTCTTAAGTCTTTGTCCTGATACATCATAATCTTTTGTTTAACCATTAACACATTACTATGTATTAATCCTCCATTGCTTCCATAACAAATTACTACAAACTTAGTGGCTTAAAAAGAACATAAATTTATTATCTTATAACTATGTAGATAACAAGTCTCAGTGGGCTAAAGTTAACATGCTGGAAGGCTGCATCCTTTTCTAGAGGCTCTGGGGAAGAATCCTCTTCCAGGGTTATTCAGTTTGTTGGAAGAACTGGTTCTTTGCAGGTGTAAGACTTAAGTTTCTGTTGGCTGTAAGCTGAGGGCTGTTTTTTCTTTTCATTTTTACTTTTTTAAATTAGCCAACATCATGCTTTGAGGCTGTTCCCATTTCTTTCTTTTTTTTTTAATTATTGTTTTTTTTATTATGGTATTGTGGGGTACAGTTAGGGGTTAGGTATACAAAAATGCTTCATTCAGGCACCCTTGATGATAAGAGGTGTCTCCCCATCCCCAGACAGATATTTACCACCATTAATCCCATCGCCCTCACCTTCCCCCCCCCATAGTTTCCCACCACTGTCAGTCATTTTCTTGTGGTAATACGTTGGATGATCAAGGTCTACTATATGAGTGAGAACATGTGATACTCAGATCTTTGTTTCTGTGAGAGGTCACTCAGTATTATGGACTCTAGTTCCATCCAGGTTGCTGCGAAATTCATGATTTCGCTCTTTTTTTTATGGCTGCATAGTATTCCATTGGTCTTCTTCTTCCATTATTGAAGCCTGCAATGGAAGCAAGTCCTTCTCATG
>CAUYQG010111518.1:0-34556 GCA_963574415.1 Tarsius wallacei | reverse complement strand
AGCCTGCTGGGCTCCAGCAATCCTTCCGCCTCCGCCTTCCAAGTAGCTGGAACTACAGGTGTGCGCTACCACACCCGGCTAATTTTTTGATTTATTGTAGAGATGAGGTCTCGCCAAGTTGCCCAGGCGGGTCTCGAACCCATAGGCTCAGGCAATCCACTCACCT
This sequence comes from Tarsius wallacei, assembly GCA_963574415.1. Taxonomy (NCBI): domain Eukaryota; kingdom Metazoa; phylum Chordata; class Mammalia; order Primates; family Tarsiidae; genus Tarsius; species Tarsius wallacei. The sequence goes on along the minus strand of CAUYQG010111518.1, from coordinate 34,390 downwards.
CAGCTTCCCAAGGCGCAGGATTACAGGCTGAGCCACCGAGCCTGGCTTAATTACCTCCTTTTTAATCTGACCAATTTGCTTTCCTTTTCTTTCTTTTCTCTAGTCTATTAATTGCTTTCCCCCAAAAGCATTTTCTATTCATGCTGTTGAATTCCTACCTGTGATCATCTTGAATAAAATTTCTCATGTAATAAACCACTGACATAGCATAGTGTATTTACAAAGTCCTTTTAATTAAGTCTTCCTTAATAGCCCTGGGAAGTGAGTGGGTCTGCTTAAATCTACCTCCCCTGGAGTCTTCCTTTCTGTTCTTGCAAAAATCTTCTCAGTCTTTATTTTCCCCCCAATTCGTAACTTGTTGCCAGTCTTTCTTCCAATGCATGGTCTTTCGGTTTTCAGGTAAAAAGACATCTGCTCTGAGGTCAACTGTGTGAAATTGTAATTTCCCCAAGGCTCACCACTCTCTGGGCACATATGTAAGAACACTAATATTAATATCTAATTTATTGGATCATTTTTCCAAACCGTCAATGTGCGAACCCCAAGTCCCTGAAAGTTTCCTGTTAAAACTGTTTAGAAGCTCCAGAGGCATGTGTGACATATGTTGCTCTTTCATGGATCCTCTGTTGGCCATAGCCACTTCTCCTACTGTTCTTCTGGGTGTATTTTTCCCTGCCACTGCTCTTTAGGATGCAGCGATTCCCTGGAAGGGTCTGTGGCTGCTTTATCTGGAACAGCAGGCACTGTCACTGCACTGTGTTCCCCTCCTGGCTGCCAAAGTCTCCCTTGTTCCTGCCTAAGCTCAGCATGTCTCTGTTGGTGGCATCTCTGAACGTCCCAGAGTCAAATCTGCTTCATGCTGTGTGACAGGGTGACAGAAAAGGACTCCCCACTCTTTGTTCTGTATTCAGGTAAAGATGTCCCTGTGGAGTGTTGCTGGATCACTGTATCAGTTTCCCAGGGCTGACATAAAAGAATACCACAGACTGGGAGGCTTAAACGACACACTTATTTTCTCACAGTTCCAGGGGCTACAATTTTAAGGTCAAGGTATAAGCAAGTTACATTTTTCTTCTGAGACCCCTCTTCTTAGCTGGTAGATGGCTTCCTTCTCTCCATGTCTTCACATGGACTTTTCACTGCACACACAAGCCTCTGGTGTTCAAATCTCTTCTTAAAGGATGCTGGTTAGATTTGATTACAGCCCACCCATAGGCCTCATCTTAACTTGCTTACCTCTTTCAAGGTTCTATCTCCAAGTATAGTTACATTCTAAGGTTCCGGGAGTTAGAATTTCAAATGTAGATTTTGGGGAGACACAATTCAGCCACATCAGGTACCAGTACAATTCAAAACGTAGGGAAAAAGTTCTTCCATTTGTTCATTCTCTCTCTCTCTCTCTCTCTCTCTCTCTCTCTCTCTCTCTCTCTCTCTCTCTCCCTCTTTCTCTCTCTCCCTCTCTTTCTTTCTCTCGTATAGACATGCATCTTGAAGGCATATTTCTGATAATGTCCTCCACCACAGACACACACTCATCACTGAGAGTTCCTTCACACCTCTGAACGCTAGGCATGGGTTACTCCTGTGTTGATATGGTTTCCTTTTCCCAGAGACACTCACAGACCTCACACCAAAAACCATATGTGGAGCCAGTATGTTCAGCACACATATCCAGACATACCAGAGCCTCCAAATTGGAGGCCACTTGGACTTAAAATGAAGCACTGTTAAACATGTCACAAGAATGATGCTCAGTGCACATTAAAGTCTGTGGGCTCTGCAGCCAGACTTGACGAGTGCATCATCCTACTAATTGTGCTGAACTTCTTAGCTGTGTGACCCTGGACCATACACTTAACTTCTCAGTGCCTTAGTCCCCTTGTCTCCAACATAAGTTTGGCAATAATAGGACATATCTCAAAGTGTTGTTATGAGGATTAAATGAGTTAATACAAATAAAACACTTAGAACATCATAGCTACTATAGGAGACATTCAATACATTCTAGCTCTTATTGTAATGTGATTTTCATACATGGAGCTAGTGTCCCTATAATACTGGGGGTACCAGAAACAAATGTATACATATGCTAAGAGATGTTATCTATGCATTACTTTTCAAAGTTGAATTGAATTACAGTAGCAATGTGTAGTATGATGTTTGCTCAAAAGATGGCCTTAATCAAATGAACGCTGAAGTCAATATGCAACAGGCAGGACAGTCAAAGAAAATGGCGGAAGCATGGTTGTTGTTTGAGGAGTGCGAGACCATTTTGAAGCGGTGTTTGAAATTCGAGAATGTCGTGGAAGTACAAGGACAATAGAGACAAGAATATGCAACAGAACCTCCAACATGCTTAGTAATTGCACGCATTCATGATAAGTTTGAGACGCATGGTGTGTGATGTGCACGGAAGATCCAGGAGGCTTCGCACAGCAACAAGTCCTGCTTCTTCTGCTATGGTGTTGGAACAGTGTACATGCTCACTACAGATTCCTAGCAAACAATGTGCATATGAGACAGGAGTTAGCAGAACAAGCATACTTAAACAAACATCCTTAAACAAGCATACTTAATAAGCATTCTTAAAACAGCAAAATGGAAAGTTTTCATCCCAAGATTATTATTCTTAAAATGTGTACACGTTTTTTGGCACCCTCTTTAGATACTCAATAAATATATAGAGAACAAATGCATTGTTATTATTATTATTACATTCATTTCCCACATATTAATGTTCATTCAGCGCCTATTAAGCCATTTCACTTAGTTTGCCAAAAAGGAAACACTGTCCATCCTGTTTTATAGATGAGCAAACTGAGGACCAGAGAGTTTAAGAAACTTGAACAAAGTCACACAACTCACGTACAGGGTAATAAGATTTGGATCTCTCTCTTTCTTCCTCTTTTCATGTGCACAGTCTTCAATGTACACCTTCTTACCTTGCCTTGGAATTAGCACTGTAAACTCCAAACTCCCTATGCCTCCCACCACAAAACATCTCCACCTCCTGTGGGTAAATGTGATCTTATTTAGTTGTCTTTCAATGTGTCATTTAAGTTTGTGCTTTAAGCAGTGACTTGGAAGGTGCCAGAGGATAGTTTGGCTGGAATACCTTGAACATGTCTGTGAGCAAACAAACATAAAGGATATTCTCCCAGTGCGGATAGAGAACCATCCAATATCCATTGACTTACTTACTGGATGTACATGGCTTTACACCAGGAGTTAGCAAGCTTTTTCTGGAGATAGGAAGATAGTAAACATTTTTGGATTTGGAGCTATTCAGCTCTGCTATTGCAGCACACAAGAAACTATTGATACCATGTAAAAAGAAAAAAGTCCATGCTCCAGTAAAATTATTTACAAAAGCAGACAATGGGCCACATTTGGTCCACTTGCCAACCCCTGATTTATACACATTTCTGAGTTTAAACTTCATGACATCTCTACACATTTGATTTATTTGTTTGCATTTTAAGTGGTGGAAATGGACTCGGTATGGACCAAGTGCAGGGCCTAAACGCTTAGAAGGAAAAGAAATCTGCCTCAGTCTTGGGAATCCTTCGCTTTGTTTAAGCATGTCTCATGCCTGGGTTTCTTACTCTCCTTTCTGTGTTTGCATCAGCCTGCATATCTGTGAAGCTTTATATTTCACATTCAAAGTCTTTGATAGACTACCTGATCTGACTGTCACGTTTAAGGTGCTTTTTAGCAGGTGATGATGATGATATGATTATTTACTGTCCCTTGTTTGGTTCACAAATGCAGTACTCAATAATCTGTTTATGTCTTTCTAGGTACTGTGTGAAAACAGGGACAGATCACAAGATATGGTGGGCTCCATTGTTACCTTTTAGCTTAGAGTTAAGAACAAGGGCTTTGGAAGAAAGGAATCCTATTTGACTTTCCAAAAAACAGAAATCATATTACCTACTCTGCAGAAGTCTTGTAAGGACTCAATAAAAGGATGATGGTCGAACACTTAACTATAGTGTCTGGAACATAGTACAAGTTCACTAAATGCAGCAATCATTACTTACTTGTCTTTCTTCTGTCTCTTCTTTTATGTTCTTCCCTTTACCCCCACCCACACTAGACTGGTACTCACGAATCCTCTCACTGGGATGTTAGCTCAGCTTGGGATTTCTCAACCTCAGCACTATTGACATTGGGGGCTGGATGATTCTTTGTCATGGGGGCTCTTCAGTGCGTTGGGAAAAATTTAACAGCATTTCTGGCCTCTACCCACTTCATATCAGTAGCACATTCCCAGTTGTAACAACCAAGCATGTCTCCTGACATGCCAAATTTCTCCTGGAGGACAAAACTGCCCCTGGTTGAGGCTTCCACAGAGAGGAAGAAGGGAGAGGGGAGCCATCCTAAGATGTTTCGAGTCAGTCCACCCCCTCCAAATCCACACAAGAGCCCCCGGTCTCAAGTGGAAGGAGCTTTGGTGGAACACAACAGGGGGCAACCAGAGCCCAGGTGAAACAGGCAAGGGACCCATCTGTTGGCCGCTGCCACCTTGACAACCTCTGCCCAAGCAGCAAGAGAGAGCCCCATGCAGAGTGAATGTGGCTGGCACGCCTGCCGCCAGCAGCTAGTGGAGAAGCAGACCAGCGCCTTCCGTGCGAGCGGGGCAGAGAGTAGGTACCCAACTGCTGATACACCCGGCACCTCGCAGGGGACTTTTTTAAAACACAGAGACCAGAAGGCAAGCAAGGGATTCCCGGTGTCCCACGCCCCGAGCTGTTTCAGACCTGGGTAGAATCCTAAACTCTCCTGGGGCCGAAAACTGGTTTGACTAGTTTAGCAGAGCGAGAGAAAACCTGCAATTACGGTATCCAAAGTAGAGCAAGCATCAGATTATCCTTCCAACCTAATTTTTATGGTCTCAGTCTTGCACCCTTCTCTCCAGCCACTCTCACCTCCAGCTTAGGAGGCCTCCCCAGATTTGTCTAGGGCTAACTCCCTTACCTTACTCCGCCAAATTTGTGCTCAAATATTGCTTTATTTAAAATTTACTCTAGCCATCCTATTGAAAATGACAGTCCATCCTTTCCTCATTACTTCACACACATTTTCTATTCTTGTAAGCTGTCTTTCCCCTAATACTTTCAACTTTTAACACACTATACAGTTTATTTATTCCGTTTCTTGCTCAGAATTATTCATCTGCAATTCAATGTAAACTCTATTGTGGAAAGGATTTTTGTCTTCTTTGTTGGTTGATTTATTTTATTTGTTTGTTTATTTATTTTAAAGATGTGGGGTACAATTCAGGGTTAAGTATACAAATGCCCACCATGCAGGTACCTTTGTTGATGAGGTGCATCCCTCCCTCCCCTGGCAGTCTCCCTCAACTGCCAGTTCCCTCACCCCCCCCACCCCCCACCTCCCCCCACCCCCGCAGTTTCCCACCACCGTGTTAGCTGATCTTCTAAGATAATGTCTGGCTCAATAATTATTTGTTGAATGAATGAAGGAATTCCTAACAATATCTACAGACTTAACTTTTAAGTTTAAGGCTTGCATTGTGGCCTGCTTCCTGTTTTTATAAATGAGGTCTTACGGCACGCAGGCAGTCACTTGTTGTCTATAGCTGCTTCACACTACACTACAAAGGCAGGGCTGAGCAGTTGCTACAGAAATCCGGTGGCTTCAAAAGCCTAAAATATTTACCATCTGGCCCTTTACAAAATTGCTACCCACAATGTGGACCATAGCATTTGGCCCACTATTTTAAAATACAAAAACAAACAAAACAAAAATCTAAATAGAGATTTCAAGCCTGTCCGTCTTCCTTTCTGTTTGGCTTCCTGAACTGGTTACTGGTCACAGATTCATCATCATATATAGTCTGGCCTTTGTATATTCAGCCTGTAGGAGAAAATGAAAAACGTTTTTTTTTTTTGAGTTGGAGTCTCACTCCGTCGCCCAGACTGGAGTGCAGTGGCACACTCCCGGCCACCGCAGCCTCGACCTGCTGGGCTCCGGTGATCCTTCCGCCTCAGTCTTCCAAGTAGCTGGAACTATAGGCGTGCACTACCACATCCGGCTAATTTTTTGACTTATTGTAGAGATGAGGTCTCACCAAGTTGCCCAGGCAGGTCTCAAACCCACGGGCTCAGGCAATCCACTCACCTCAGCCTCCCAAAGCAGGGGATTACACGCTGAGCCACCGAGCCCAGCTGAAAAACTTTTTAATAGAAATTCTTTGAGCAAATATATAGAGATAAAAGAAAAAGTTGAAGGAGGAAAGATGATGAAACTAAAAGGATAATTAAAGATAAAGAAATAAATTGCCACATTTCTGATTAGATCATTGGTATTATGTAGGTGAAGAAGAAAGTAGAATGAAAATACTTAAGTCACCAATTTATGTCTTTTGTGCCCCACTAATGAAAAACTACAGATATGCGGTTTACTGTTTTGTTTGGTTTTACTTTCACAAACTGAAAGGAAACTTCCCCTAAATTGTTCCAGCTTCTTCAGACTGGCATTTTGATTAAAAGACCTAGCATCTTCACACAATCTGTAAAATGTTCAGGAGGCTGAGGAAACCCATAAGTGAATATAAAAGCACAATCAGATAGATTGATAAGAACTACCTCCCAGCAATGTGTTCTATCACCTTCTGGAGCACTCTGCTTCTTGAGGGTCTGTTGACATTTCATTATCCACCCTGCAAAGTAAGGTTATTTCTCAGGCATTCTGATTTCCACTAACTGAAACTTTAGATCGCAAAGTATTTCTGCTTAAGTTTATCATTCCTCCACTGTTAGAAAAGGGAACATAATTTGCCTTACCATTTCTGATTTTTAGATGAAATATGCTTTGATTAGCCTGGATCACTTTTGCTTGAAGCTCAGCTGTCAATAATAAATAACATATATAAAATAAAATTATAGAAATTTAAATAAAGTCAGGGTTTAAAGTGGACTAATTTTTATGACTCCCTACCTATAAAATGGTCATATTTTTTATCAATTTTCTGCTTATGAGAAACCCTTTTTGAAAATCAACTTGTTTTTGAAGGAGAATATGCACAGTGGCTTTTTCATTACAACAGCACTGAGCTCATAAAAGTTGATTGGTATTTCACGGGAAAGCTGGCCTTTTTTTCTTCACCTGCTGATAAAAGCAAATCTATTGCAAATTACACATGTGAAATTCCTTATTACCCTCTGTTGCCTAAGTACTAGAATTAAAGAAAGAGCTATTTGCACATGTGAAAATCATAGATGCTGTGATGTGAGTTGATTCTATGGATGTTTATTTAGTAGCCATGCTCATAAGGGTTTGAATATTTGTAAATATCCACCCAAGGAGGGTTCAGCCCATAATTTAGATATGATTTTGAATCACTGTTATTCTGGGTCTCTAGCTGGCATTGGCACTTTCTTAACCTTAAATCTTTTTAGGCAATAAAACAACAATAATAACACCATTTTCTCATTTGCTGGCGCATGGCATTAAAAAAATAGCCCTGGTCTTAGAATCAGAAGGCCAGTGTTCTGGGCTGAACATGTGATCATTGGCAAGCCTTAATTTTTCTGGACTCTAGTTTGTTCATCTGCTAAATGAGAGGTCTGCATTAGGTAATCTCAGAGGACCCTTTAAGGTAATATTCTACAACTATAAGAAATGTGATTAAATGGCTAGCAGTTAACCTTCTACAAATCTTTTTTTTATTATTATTTTAAAACTGTGGGGTACAATTCAGAGTTAGGTATACAAATGTTAATTATGCAGGTATCCTTGTTGATGGACCGTGCCCCCCCATCTCCTGCAGATCCCCACTACTGCCAGTCTCGCCCCCGCCCCCTACTCCGACAGTTTCTACAAATCTTATACTTTTTGTTTTTTTTAAAGAGCAGAGGTGCCACACTAATGATACCTGTAGCCTCTCAAAAAAGTGAAGTTAGGTATCGTAAAATTTTGTAGTTTTATTCAAGCAGTCTTTGCAAAATAAATAAATGAACAAGTAAAAAAAAAAGGCTTCCAAGAGAACATGCAAAAAGAAAGGCAAATTTTAAAAGAGTGGTGATTAACATTTATATGTAGAATAGTCCCACATATGCAGCTGATAGAAAATGTTGCTGTCACAGCATGTTAGGAAGAAAATGGGGTCAAAGGAATGATTCGCTTATTTCCCAAGTAATTCACTCATTTACCACTCACCTGCTGATCTATTTATTCAACAATTTTTTGACCTGCCCTGTGACAGACGCTCTTCTAGACACTAAGAACAAGCAACACAAGCAAGACCTCTGCATGAATGGACCTCAGCATGAATGGAACTTACATTTTAGTGGGACACTGATAATGAAAAGGTGAACATATGAACAAACAATAACATCTCAGAGAGTGATCGTGTTATGAAGAAGATAAAACATGGAATGTGATAAAGAAAGGAGCAAGAGGCACGAGGCATGATGGAACTGCAAATTGGATGATTCCAGAATGAGGCAATCATTTAACAATCAGGAAGGAAAGAGACCCAGGGAAAAGTAGCAAGACGTGCCAAGATGATGAGACAGGAGATGGCATGGGGTTTCCAAGGAAAAAGCAAAGGGGCCATGGTGACTGATGTGTAGTCGATACAAAGAACTATTTAAAGTGTGATTGGGGAAAGAGCCAGGGGCAGACCATATAAACTTGCGGGCGGTGGTAAAATATTTGGATTTTTTTTTCAATTTTTACAGTTTATTCTATTCTCTAAATATACAGGCTATCCATTTTGGCATTTAAGAAAATAAGTAGGATCCTGGATATAACTAGACATTTTCTCAGCAGACATCCACAATAATAATAACTACCTTTTGCTGAGCACTTCCAGGATGCCAAGCATTGTGCAGATAGCTTTTATGTATTAATTCAGGTACTTCTCACACAGTCCATGAGTATCACAAAACCCCTTTACAGATAAGAAAGATGAAGCTTAGAAAGTTTCCAAATGACTTGTCAAAACCCACATAGCCAGAAAGTGGAAGATCAGGATTAGAATTCAGTTTTCCAATTCCAAAGATAAATTTTGATTGATTTGTTGATGGATTGATTGATTTTTAGAAATGATGCTTACACTTGTCTTTTATTGCTGGGTTTCTCAACTTGTCCGAAAAGTCACCAAACATGCTGCAACAACATATTCTCAAGGTTTGCTTACAAAGATGTTTCTCTGTCAAATTCTTCCATTCACTGAAAGAAAAACCATTTTTTCAAAAAGTAGATTTAGTTGTTTCCACCAACAGTGTATAAGTGTCTCCATTAAATGTGATGAGAGCAATGGAGGTCAGGAATGGAGCATTTGGCTGGAATGAAAGCTCTGTGAAAGAAGAGATTTTCGTTATCATGAAGTCAATAGGACACAGAGAAGTGCCTTTCACATAGCTGGCACTCAAAAAATATCAACTGAATACATTTAAAACTTGCCATTTTGCAGCTCTCAATGTACCTGGAAAGGATAGAAGAATTTATTTCACCTGATGTTCTTTTTCTAATGTTCGCATTTGCCTTTCCCTCCAGAATGTTACCCTTTATTTTAAGCAACTTTTATTTTTCTATTTTATTGAAACCATCTGTGTCTAAGACTCCCATGATGAGCATTTTTCTTCCCCCAGCCCTTCCATTTTCCTGTTCAACTGCCTCCTGTCTAGTTCCCCCTCAATATCCTTTTCCTCTAGACTATGTGCATTCTTTATGAATCTAGGTCCTGATTCATTGCATCAGGACGCACGTATGAGAAGTATGCCTCCTCTGCCTGAGCATTAGCCCTGTCCCCTCACTGCAGTGGGACTTGTCCCAGAGAGATACAGAGCTGATGTTCTTTCCCTTTGTACCAGGGTGCTGGGTTGAAGCAGACCAAATTACTGGGAAAGGAGTAAGAAGCACAAATTTTGGTAAGACATTGAAGAGGTGAAGAAGAAGAGAATGATCAGAGGACAGGTAACAAACTGAATTACAAGGATACACTTATAATCAAGAAAGAGACCTGTCAACCTAAAAACAGAGAGAGAGAGAGAGAGAGAGAGAGAGAGAGAGAGAGGGACATTAGGAAAAATAAAAGATCTCCAAATATGTTGAGTTTATTTTGGAAGGAGAAAAAAGAATTATAATTTGAATGCATGGACAGCAATCCACAAGTGGGAATGGAAGGATAAAGGCAAGCTTTTATTGGCAAAAAGAGAAGTTCACATAAACTGCTTAAAAACAGAGTTCCTTGGTTGGTTTCAGAGTCTCTAAGCCATAGCCAATGTGGATTCATTGGTGAAGATGCCGTTACTGGGCAAGAGTTCTTTTGACAGCATTTCATCTGAATTATTGAAATCCTAAAGAACATTTAATGATAAACCTCATCATAGAAATATATGCACATGTGTAAGACATGGGCAAGCCATCCAAAGCAGGAGATATATGAAGAGTGTAAGGGGATTTCTCGTAGAGTTTTTAGAAAGTCTTTGGAAACAGTTCTTTTTCTCAGACATATAAGCATGATCCCCTAGTTTTTCTAGGTCTGACAAATGTAATTTCATCTTAGTATCTGCAACTTTCACAGGCCCAAGAAGATGTGAGCAGAGAAGAACTAGAGTAACCATTTAGCTTGAAGTCATAAAGCAGAGTAGACAAAGGACCAGTCGACCTAAAGAAATAGGAATCGGGTGAAGCCATGTGAGCATGGATAAACAACCCTGAGGTCAAGAACAACATGTCTTCAAAAACAAAGTCAGAAGGTAATTGGCCAGTATGTTATTCCAATATCAGTTGCCCACATTCACTTTTTTCCTAAGCAAGAGCAGCATGTAGTGTTGACAACTGGTAAAGCTAGAGTGTCAGAAAAAGAATGGACGTAGTTACCCTGTTAAGAGAAGTTCCCTGATGATTCTGTGCACCACATGAACAAATCTGCAAGAACTTTAGGCAGGATAACTACAGCCGGACTTGGAGAAAAGGCAAAATGGCTTAATAGAAATCTCTCTTCCTATATTTTTCTATATTCACTTTCTCACTAATTTCATTTTTATCCAGGATGATGACTTGAGGTCAGGTAAAGATGGGATATCTGTTATCTTCAAATTTATTCTTTTTTTTTTTTCCCTAGGACTAATCACTTGATGATAGCGTTGGAATGCTATGATTAGGAAATCTAGATTTAATTTCCTTCTCACGCATATTTCATGTGGTGTTCAAGTTCCCCTTGATCTGGTCACTTTTGCCTCATTAGGCCATACAGTCAATCACTCAATCACTTGAGTTCCCAGAGCTTTGGGTCATTTACTCATACTCTTCTAAGACTTCTTAGCCTGGGTCTGGGCATCCAAGGATGGGCTTCACGAAGCCCATGAATTCTTAGTAACTTCCTGCACATTGTATGCAAGTTTATATGTGCTTTAGTTAGCTTCTTAAAGGAGTTTATGATTCCCAAATAGTTAAAAACTATTAGCTATTTCCCTCAGTCTCAAGTACTTGTTTTTCCATCACCATCTTTTTGTGACATTTAGTCTTATTTATTAAGGCCTGGATGATGCCATCTACTTGTTAAAGATGTTCTAGGTTAAAATTAAATCAATCTTTCCTCTCAATTTCCATCATGGTTTGAATAAACTTCTAATGACAACATATTTCAATTTCCTTAATGGTTTAAGTCAATAACTAAATGCCTGTCTATCCTAGTGGATTGGAAACTTCTTGGGGAGATGAAAACCCATACATCATCGATCTTTGTGTATACTAGTTATAGTAATACTTTACTATAGTAAGGTAAATAGCAAATATTTAACTAGTAAATACACAAAATAAAGCTTCTGTGATACTGTGATAAGATGCTGTTCACTTTTATTGAATTTAACATATTCTGGCCGATGTCTGCCTGTGTCTATCATTCTCAGAGTACTTCTCATTTCTTTCTGGCCATAACCTCTTATTGACTTGAATTCCATTGGCTTCACTATACAACAGGCTCTGTGCTGCGTGAGAAGTCCTATCCCCTATTCACACTCCCCAACTCTCACTCTGACATGGCTCTGGCTCTACTGCCATCCTTCAGCACATTTCTCTGTCCTTAAGGTCCTATGTAAGCTTCAGTTTCAAGTCAGACTCTCAACATTCATTTGACAAAGACTTATGGAAAGAGGTAATATGTACTATAGCTTGAGCTTAGTATTGGGGAATCGAGTGAAAAGCAAGAATAGATGCTGTCTTACAGCCACCACCTGTACTTTGTTAGCAGAGCTTAGGGATGTTTATTTGGGTTTTTTATGTGATATCATGGCTCATGTCACATTTTAATTTCACGATAACTCTGTATACCTGACTATTTGCTGGGTGCAAGAAGACAATTGTGAAGGCTGACTCTTGTTGGCCTCCAATGATTTGAGAATGCTGTGTTGCTCCTTTCTGAATTTGATATGACATACATAACAAAAGTTTGAAAGTCATGCTTTTTTTTTCTTTCTAGTTTTGCTGTTTTTGTATTGCTGCCAACCATGGGCTGTCTTGTCCTAAGGCTGAAAGATTGTGCGTTAGGATGAGAGATGTTTCCTCTAAATACGGAATCGTTGCAAAGCAATCATAATAATGAAATGGATTGTGGGCATAACGCACCTCTGTTTTCTCATTGTGGCACATTTTGCTGTGATGTTCCTGTGTTGAATGCATGACTTTTATGTATTAAAAGTGATACAAGTGACCATTTAGAATTATTATCTTTTTTCCATGACAATATTGGGGACTGCTTTTTTATTGAAAAGGAAGCTATCGTTTTATGTTAAAATTTTAAATGTATTTCTCATTTTAATGTGTAAGTGATACAGGGAAGTTTAATAGAGCACTTTCTTTTCTTTCTCTGTTGTTGTTTCTCATTTGTTCTAATGTCTTTAAGACTCATCGTTATTCCAAGATAATTTTCACAGTTATATGGGTCTGATTAGCCAAAGCTATAAAGAGTCTCTGAAAAGCTCAGGCCTACTTAACCTACTTGAAAGAAAGAAACCTTGATTTTGTCTTAGCCAGTAAAAAGAAAAAAAAGTAGTGACTTCCACAAAGTGAAATAGGTAAGTATCAGAGTATGACCAGGTCTCCTTTATGTCTATGTCATCTTTTTAACTCCCTTCTCATAACCATTTGTGCATTTGTTATGATCATTGAGGTTTCTAGCTTTTTGATTTCCTGGGTGTCAATGACTCCAAAGAGTTTTGAATATTTGCTTTCCTGGAAGGATCTGGAATGTTGTTTGTATTGATAACACAATATTCATTTCATCCATTTGTGCCAGACTTACACTGTTTATACCATCTTCTTTTTCACTTAAGCTTCTAGGCCAGCTTAACTTACTCAGTACATCTTACACTCATTTTTCTTCTTGAACTCTCCATTTGTCAATATCATGCCATTTAGCTGTCCATTGCCTTATGATTGTCTCTTGTGTATGTCATAGATTATTAGTGTGTTACTTTGGGCAAATCACATAATTATTCTCAGCTTCTGTTTTCTTCTGTGGAAAGTAGGAACAATAGTAATGACTTCTCTAAGAGACACTTCTTTCTTATTCATGTCACATTCCTACCCTGGTCTCCAGAGAAATTAAATCCAATCTTTTTCCCCCTCTGCCAAAGTGCTCTGACAGTGTCTTCTCCATAGCTCTCGACCTACTTACCGTCATCATCAAGACAGAAGTATCTGGTCCTACAGTTGAAAATTTCAACTTCCTTGGGTCACACTTTACTCTTGGGTAGAGTTACTCTGTTGAAAATGACTGCTCACCCACATCCTTTTCTTATCCTGACCAGACTGCTCAGATGAAGTGGGTGCTCAGCCTCTGCTTCTACTGCCATATCTCAAGCACACCAGGATAAAGCTGCTGCATAAAGAAGGGAGTGCAGCTTTCACCATGCACTTTCACAAGTGTTTATGAATCACGCCTGCTTCATTTGCAGTTTGCTGGGAAAGTGGAGTCTACTCTACAGATACACCACCTGCTACAGGTGAGCCCTCAACTTCAGGTTAGAAAGAAGACCCTCACTTTGACCTCAATTCCCTACCAGGCCCTTTTATCCAGCTATAGCAAAGGCCATATTCGTTAGGGTTGTCATGGTCCAGCAATAAAACCAATGCTTGTGTTTCATTTGATCTCCTATTGATCAGAACCCCAAAGGGTGGAAAGCAATGTCTACTGTCATGCATCTTCATACTCAGCTGCATTTCAACAAATTATTGTGGCAAATAAGATACCATATGAAAGAACATTTTTGTATAATAGTATTCATTATTTTTGTGTATTCTTCATCTCGGACAGGACTTTCATTTGTTTTCCATTTATGTTGTATTTTATGTATGTAAAGTACGTAGTGACATATTGGGGATAGAGAGTGTTGAGTGAAGTTTGTGGTTTTTACTGGATGAATTAAAGATGGCTTTTAGGGGCTCATAAGACTCACGACTCTTGTATTTCATATGAATACAAGAAGATGTTCTTTGTCTTGTCATCTTTTCATTTTTTTGCTTTGAATTTCACATCATCCAATGGCATAACTTTATCTTTATAAATCCTCTATAACTGAAAACATTTATGAGCATGTTGTTTAAGTTAATACATTTCTGCAATCTAGATTGAAATGATATATTTCAGTGATAAATTTCAATCCTGATCAATATTTCCCATGGCATTATATACATATTTTAATACATTATATGTGCATTAATGCATATAATATATTTTCATTTATCCAGCATTTTTAAAAATGTACGTGTTTGTGAGTACATAAGGTCCTTTTACATTATCTCTGCTTTTCAAATGTTAACACATTTCGTCAGTGACTCATATCTTTTTAAACAATTTTAAGTCGTCTTCAACTGTACTTTTTATATATGTTTTAGATTCATTTGTTCCTTTTTCTTCCTTGGGAACATCTACTTTTCCAGGTTGAATTTTCATTTTCTGCCACCATATATAATGATCTTATTTTTGGTCTTGTTATATTTATCTTTTCATTTTTCCTCTAAGTAATTTTTTGGCCCAAAATAAACAGATTTCATAAATGAAAAAACTGAAGTTCAAAGGTTAAGCTATGAAGTCTTACTGGTAGTGTCAGGAAAGCTTTAAACTCAAATTTTTATTTTAGATTTTAACTTCATTGCTTTCTTCACCAAACCAAGTGATCTCATCAGTACAATTATTTGATTTTCCACCTGGATTTGTTTTCAGGTTTGAGATGTGTTATGATAGCATTATTAATAATAACTGAGCATTACCTCTTAAATAATATGTTAAATTTAATTAGTTGGCCAGTTTAGAAAGGTAGTGAATCCTACTTATGATTTTAGACTTAAAATATCTTTATCCACATGAATAAGTAATACAGATACAGACATGTCTTTATTGTTCAGAATAAGTTTTAAAACACTTGAATTTGACTTTACTATGTACTCTTTTATGATAAATTCACATCTCAAAGATGGTAGTATCTTTTGTTCCACACATATCCAACCTTCTATTGGTATTAATTACTAGCACTAGGATAGAACTTTAAGCTTAATAAATGTTTTCCCATATTTTTCATGAAATTCTTCCCACTCATTTCTCCGGATAAGAAAACTGAGGCTCAGAAAAAATTGATACTTGTCCATAATGAGAAAGTGACTAACCTAGCAGAAGCTTGAACCAAGGTCTTCTGTCTACAAATTAACTCTATTTTTTTAACTTCATTTTATTTTTGGTCTAATCAGAATGAATTGAGGCTGGGCACAGTGGCTCACACCTGTAATTCCGGCACTTTAGGAGGCTGAGGTGGGAGGTTTGCTTGAACCCAAAAGTTCGAGACCACCTTAGGCAATGTAGCGAGACCTTGTATCTGCAAAAAAATTTGCTGGGTTTGGTGGTGCATGCCTGTAGTCCCAGCTAATTGGGAGGATGAGGCAGAAGGATCCCTTCAGCCCAGGAGTTTGAGGCTGCAGCGAGTTGTAAACAGCCCTGTACTCCAGCCTGGGTGACAGAGTGAGACCCTGACTCAAGAAAAAAAAAGAATGAATTTGAAATTTATGAATGGGAGCTTATTTTTTCCAAAGAGTTATACTTTTTCCTTTTAATCACAATCAGTGTTAGTTTCTGATCTTACGACGTACACGTACATGTAACATACATAGTACAGTATATAGATAGGTATGTACTTCTTTGTATATATACATTAATATAAATATAAACATATGTTTATGGGTGTATTATTTATCTCTACATATTTCTGCACCTTAATATCTTTTTTATCAAAGAACTTATCTTTAAGTCTTTATCTTTCTTTCAAAATTCCAACTCTATCTTGACCAAGTCCCCAAAAGCAAATGCCATAAAAGCTAAGATAAACAAGTGGGACCTCATAAAACTAAAAGTTTTTGCACAGCAAAAGAAACCATAGAGAGAGTAAAGAGGCAACACACAGAATGGGAAAAAATATTTGCAAATTACGCACCTGACAAAAGCCTAACATCCAGGGTCTACAAATAACTCAAACAAAGTGAAAGGAAAAAAAAAAAAATCCCATTAAAAAGTGGGCAAAGGACATAAACAGACATTTCTCAAAAGAAGACTTACAAGCAGCCAACAGACACATGAAAATGCTCAGTCTCACTAATTATTAGAGAAATGCAAATCAAAACGACAGTGACAATACCACCTAACTCTACTGAGGGTGGCTATCATTAGCAAATCAAAAATAACAGATGCTGGTGTGGGTGTGGAGAAAAGGGAATGCTTCTACACTGTTGGTATGAGTGCAAGCAAGTACAACCTCTATGAAAAGCAATGTAACCATTCCTAAAAGAACTAAAAATTGACTTTCCATATGATCCAGCAATCCCTCTCTTGGGAATATACCCAGAGAAACATAAATCAGTCTACCAAAAAGACACCTGCACACACGTTTACTGCCGCACTATTCACAATAACAAAAACATGAAATCAACCCTGCTGCCCATCAAAAGTGGACTGGATAAAGAAAATGTGGTACATATGTATGATGGAGTATTATGCAGCCATAAAAAAGAACAAAATCATGGACTTTGCAGCAAATTGGATGGAGTTGGAGACCATGATACTATATGAACTATCACAGAAACAAAGATCTGAACACCACATGTTCTCACTCATTAGTGGGCTTTGAATATTAGTCACATTAGCACAAGGGAGAGATCAGCAGTCACTAGCTACTGCTAGGGGAGGGAAGGAGAGCAGAGGGTGGGGGACACATAAAAACACAAAGCATACTTGGTTCATTACCAGGAGGAATGAGGGCCAGTTAGAAGCCCAAACTTCATCAGCATGCAACCTACTTATGTAGTTAATCCTCACTTGCACCCCACATTCCCATAACAAAGTAAACTTTTAAAAAATTTCAACTCTAAATGCCAAATCATCTCTCCACCCCAAATCAACTAATGAGGACATTATACAGAGTTGTTTTATGATTGTTATGACAATGTGGAACCCTTAGAACTTAAGAATGAGACTGCAGAAACACCACAGAGCCAGAGAGCTATTCTAATTGCTTTCTGCAGATATTTAGAATAGGTCCTAGATTGGACCGATGTATATGAATGTGCTATAGAGATTACTGAATTTCTTTACCCATCCCTGGACAATAAAGGGAGCTTTCTGTTAGGTGAATGAAATAACCCAAGGATTATTTTGTCTAGCATGTTGTAGAAGCTGACTTAATTTTTCAAAGTGAACCACAGGTTTTATGTATTTCCGTTCTGTCCAGTAGAGGGACTGGGGAGGCAACATTTAAAGCTGTGTAGTCGAGACACCTGTAATTATATGGCTAACTTAAAAGAAAACCTTCAAGTTTTGTTAAATGAAATGGATTTAAAAACTTAACCCATCTGAAATGATTCCTTTTACAAGTATCTGAGTGAAATGTTATTAAAAGTACAGAATATCATGAGTTGTTTTTGTTCGGTGTCTCTGTTTGTAGATCAAACTCAAATGCTATTTAGTAACTTTAACCATAATCTTGATTTTTACATAGATTCCTACTGAATAATATGTGGATTTTCATAGGGACACTACTGAAAAACTGTAGTTTTGTATCACATCTGTAGCAGTCAATTTACATCTAATTTGTCAATCTGAATTTACAGTTCCATAAGATGCCTGTTGATTTATTAGAGCTCCTGAAATCATGAATTCCCTAAGAATTCATGGATCTTGACCCCACTTACTCATTTTCCTTTGTTGCAGTCTCCTAAGGCTCATTAGGAGAATATATCTTGAAAATCAAAATGTATGCTGCCAAATCCACAAAAACTTTCTCACGGGGGTCATTTGTTTATTTTCAACAAAGAATGTTTGGGTACTTTGTGTATGCCAGATGCTCCTAAAAGTCTTGAAGATTCAATGATGAATGATCAAGATGGGATCACTTCACTACTCATGGAGCTTTCAGTTGAGCCGAAAAGACCAACAGAAAAAAAAAAAGTGGAGACCAGAAAAATGACAGAGAAAAAGGTAAAGTATAGAGTGTCTTGGGTATATAACGTACAGGAGCTGAAGGCTGCAGGCTGAAGAGCACTCAATTTTTGTACTGTTGCCGAAAGAGCAAAGGGGAAAGAGAGATCCAGGTGGCAGAAAATTACAAACTAAAAGGTAGGCCACAAGAGAAGCAGGGAAAAATACAAAATGGAGTAGAAAAAGAAAATATAGGCAAAAGGAAAAAGAAGCTCAGTGGCCAAAAACTAAATGAAACATAAAAAGATAAAGATGAAGTGATGAGGAGTAGGAGATAATGGGTTGGGGAGGGCATAGTCAAGCCCTTGTTTTTGTTACCTTTCCTCCTGATCTGTGGTACAGCAATCTGATTTGTCATCAGGAAAACAACACTCTCTTAGTCTTAGCCCACATCGCTTCAGGGAGTTGATCCCATGCCTTGACTCTGCCAGGCTGGGGTTGGAGGTACATTCTCAGCTCATTAGCCTTACAGCTCAGATGTGAGCATGGAATCCCAAACCAGGCCAGAGAGAGTCCTATCAGAAATTTTGGTTGGAACTAATAGCTAAGAGTTCTAGTCTTTCACTGAGGTATCAACCTGATACAACACGTGCTTAGAGTTGCTGGTGGCCACTCTTGATGTTACCTAGGCAAGCTTCCTGAAAAACAAATTCAACCTGGAGGAAAGTAGAGTTGATTTAAGAAAAGGATTACAAGAGATGTTGTCTGAGCACCTGGATTCAACTATACCCGATCTTTCAGAGATATCTCTTTTTGGCTAGCTGTGATTGAGTGATTTAAATGTTCTGACATCTAATACAAAGGATTTTGACTATTTGAGGTTTGGGACCCCTGTGGATTGAGAGTATTAGGGAAAGGAGAGAAGGAAGAAAGCCCTGTGCAATTAGAATAGTGTTGCCTGTCACAAAGTCAGGTTTCTGTAGGTGAATGCTTTCACTGGGCACTTTCCAAGACAGGATCAGATCCTTTTAAACTTCACCCTGTTGACTATATGAAGGTGTGTGAAGAACAAAGGTCCTGTTAGAGGTAAGAGGGCCTGGGGAAGGCAGTGTGTTGACCCCAAGTCAAAAATTAGAGGGTCTGGCCTAAAACTAAGGCCTTTCAACAACAATAGAGTTGATGAAACAGAAACTACCTCAGTTTACGGCCATTTTCTTTGGGGATATGAGAAGCAGGGACCAAAAGCAATGAGTATTGGATGGCGTCAGTCTTGGTAAATAAGGCCAGGCATATGATAAACAACCTCAAAACGCTTCACTAATTATTACTTGGTGCCTACTGTGGCTCAATTTCTAGGTCAGGCTTTCTTGAGAGTATCGAGGGAATTAGAAAACATAGTTTCTTCCATTGAAAGATTTGTAGAGGAATGCTAACAAGTATAACAATTGGAAAGCAATAAAAGGCAACATGTTTTTTGGCTGTAAGGAAGTCTACAAGCCACCACAAGTGAAATCAATGTAGATAAGAATCATAATGAAAATATCAATAGATGCCGATAAAATTTTTGAGTGCTTAATATGAGTCACATGCTGCGCTAAGCATTTTAACTCACATACTCATATAATCCTAATAAGCAAATTATGATATGTGTTCTACTAATGTTCCCATTCTGTAAATGAGAAAATTTAGCTCGATAATTACTAAGTAGCTTATCTAAGTTTATACAGACAAGGAAAAGTGGAGCTTGGATGCAAACTTGCTTTGTTTGATGTCAAAGCTTCATCCAAGGACAAACTCTTCAAAGACCAGACTGGACTCTGAAAAACCAGAAACTAAGCATGTTCTCCATCTCTCTCACTTCAACTCTGCTTCTCAGATTGCTTTTCTCTTATGTAGTATCTCATCTTATCTTCAAAATGTTTTCGATGTCTTCTTCGTTCATCAATTTATCTTGTTCTTAGCCAAGTATGACTGAGTTAACATTAAATCTACAAGAGTTTTCATCTAAAACTCTATACCATTAATTGAGCAAAATGCTAGCTTCCCAGCCCAACTTCCTGGCAAGAAAGTCTGATTGGGATCTTGTAATTACTTATGTTTCCCCTCCACTATAGACTGTGAGCAGGGATAGTTCAAGTGGTGATCACACGGGTAACTCAAACAAGCCACAACGATTTCCAAACTGTCTGATCCAAATCATAGACTCAATAGAAAATTAAAGAAGGGATAGAGCAACAAAACTTCCTGGAGGGTATTCAACTTGGACCAGTCCTTAGAATCCAGGGAGCTCCAGTCTGGTAGGTACAGTGTTGGAGCATTCAAGCTAGGGACATAACACGAAGGATGCCAATGGGGCGGGAATGAATGAAGCAGGCTCCTGAAATGAAGGAGGAGGATGCTCTTCCCATAGCCAAAGGTTTATGAAGGGGAGCACCAGAAAGTAAAATACTGTATGATTTTTCTCCTTCCTCCAAAGTCTTATTTCCAATATTTGCTTTCTTTTTGACTGACAAGAATGTTCTTTTTTATATTCTGGGTTTTACAGAATTTCTTCCCTTCATGACAGAAAGGACAAGGGGCAGGGGAGCTTGTTTCTGGTCACTGCCTTTCAGAGAAGCTAAGTGACTTAGTCCCATCACTTCACGTCCCTGTGGATCGTTTTTGCATCTCTCAAATCCTCGTCTACGCTACTGAGTCATTATAGGTTTAAGTTGCATTTCTTGATCACTGAAGCAAAATTATCCCATTAAATTATTTAAACCATGAATCTCACAAATGTCTGTCCCTTGAAGTCTCTTCTTCAAAGAATATATTAAGGTGAACAAGCTTAATCACAAATTTGACTTTGGAGGAAAGTAGAGTTGATTTAAGAAAAGGATTACAAGAGATGTTGTTTGAGCACCTGGATTCAGAGGTCAAAGAGGAGAGATTTGAAGATGTTGTGATAAACAAGACTTCCAGATTACTCCACGTTCCCCATTTCCTTTCCAGTTAGGATTGATGTGAATATAAAATCCCAATTTAACCAGATTCAGATGCTGATGATCAAATCAGAGTAGTTATTTTCAGTAGTTGTCACCCCCAGCCCCCACCAACCGTTTGTTTGTAGGCAGTCTTGGCCAACGTTTAACTGATTTTGTGAAATACCGCAATCGTGTTAGTGCAATTAATTTTGTGAACTAAATGATATATGTTGAAATATAGCAAGCAGTTTTTTCTGAGGAAATTATTTTTATATCCCCATCTTCCATCTGATAATGTATTTCTTAACTTTATATTCTCAGGTGGGAAACAATATAATGATACTAATTAGAATCTTAAAAGACATACTCTAGACACTTCTCAAAAGAAAATATACACAGGCAGCCAACAGACACATGAAAAAGTGCTCAGCCTCACTAATCATTAGAAAAATGCAAATCAAAACCACATTGAGATACCACCTGATGCCAGTAAGAATGACCATCATTAATAAAACAAACAACAACAGATGCTGGTGAGGATGCGGAGGAAAGGGAACTCTTCCACACTGCTGGTGGGAATGCAAACTAGCTCAACCTCTTTGGAAAACAGTGTGGTGATTTCTAAAAGAACTAGAAATTGACCTTCCCATATGACCCTGCAATCCTCCTATTGGGAATATACCCGGAGGAACTCAAAGCATTCTACAAAAAAGATACCGGCACATACTTGTTTATTGCAGCACTATTCACAATAGCAAAAACATGGAATCAATTGTGCTGCCCACTGAAACTGGATTGGATAAAAAATGTGGTACGTATATACAGTGGACTACTACACAGCCATAAAGAAGAACAAACATACAGACTTTACAGCAGCTTGGATGGATTTAGATACAATAATACTCAGTGATCTAGCACAGAAACAAAGAACAGAGTACCACATGTTCTCACTCATAAGTGGACCCTGAACATTTACCATAATACTATAAGAAAGGAATCAGCAGTAGCAGGATACTTCCAGGGAAAGAGGAGACACAACATCAATAAGGGTACCTGATCTCAAACCAGCAAAGTGGGGACCAAAGGGAGGCCCAAACTTCACCTGTATGATGACAACTTGTATACCTAATCCTGAATTGCATCCCACAAATTTAAAATAAAATTTAAATTTAAAAAAGACATTCTAATTTTTCCTTTCACTCTTAGAAATTTGAAATGTTTTATACATACACAGTTTTTCATGTCTAGCATTATATATATAATATATGTATATATAATATAATATATTATAATATAATATATTATACATGTGTGTATGTATATATAATATGCACACACACACACACACACACACACACACACAAAGGCAAAGAGGAAAAAAAATTCATTTAAATCTGGAATGAGTAACTTAGACTTTTCAAATACCTGAAGATTTTTTTTGCTCAACTTTGTGGCTAAGAAAAAGGCAAATAATTTTTTTAAATGCTTATTAGGATGCTTATAGATAAGAACTAAAAACATTCTACTATGTCCTCTGGTCAGTACAAATTTTGCTCCATATTCATTTCTTCTTTTGCTCCATGACTCCATAGTGAGGTCAAAGTTAAGAATGATGATCTCTGGCTGGCCAAGATTTCTTTATCGCCTTCTAATCGCCACTGTAACAAATTATCACACATTTGATGGCTTCAAATAACACAAATGTATTATCTTATGGTTCTAGAGACCTGATTTCCAAAACAGCCTTGAGATAAAGTTTTGGCAGAGCCGTATTTCTTCTGGAGGTTCTGGTGGGGGTGGTGGGGGTGGATTCATTTCTTTTTTTTCTAGCTTCTAGGGGCTACCTATGTTTCTTGCTTGTGGCCATTTCCATTTTCAGACCCAGCATCACAACATCTTCAAATCTCTCCTCTTTGACCTCTGCTTCCATCATCACTATTTAACTCTATTTAACTCTAACTCTTCTATTTCCATCTTATAACGACCCTTGTGATTTGATTGAGATTAAGCCCATTGTGATAACCTCCCAATCTCGACATCTTTTACTTAATCACATCTACAAATGGTTTTTTTGTTTGGTCTTTTTTTACTGTGTATGATATCATATTCCCAGGTTCTGGAAAATAGGATGTGCATATTAGTGGGAGGTAGTATGCTGCCTACCACAACCATCGATGCTGAAGAATTCAAATATTATGATTAGATTTGGCCAGGAGTCTTGGCATTTGACTCCAATCAATAAATGATTATGAAGGTTGGATATGTCCAAATGAATGAGATGCTATTGGGTTACGTTCTTCGCCATCAAGGGGTTTACAAGATAAACAATAAATGACCAAGTGAAACACATTTCAGAATAAAAGGATGGAAGGGTGCCTGAGTGAGGCAGGCTCTTGGTTGTGATGCCTCCAGGGAATTCAGTGCTCTGATGGGAGTTAGATTAAGTGACTTTTCAAGCCCATTTCAATCTCTAGATTTCCATGATTCCTGCTGCTGAATGGTCTTAGCAGCTAATTGAATTTAAAACATCTACCCTGTTGACTTCTTAAAGGACTTGAGACAGTGTATAGATCAGAGCTCAGTATAAGACAAGACATTTAAGAATGAGATAGAATAGAGTCCATCAGACAGAAGTGGGTTTTTAAGCTTCGAAACGGAGTCTGTTGAAATTCTTGGGCTATAAATGTGTCTTTAATCTTTTGATTATTATGGCAAAAAGTATATAGTTAAGCAATCCTTTGAGAAGGGGGTGGGGGAAGAAGAGGCAAACTTAAACAAGAACTTATCCAAATCCTTGAATAAAAGACCTCCAATGGCATCATGATAAATAACTTCAGCTGTATTTTTATGAAGGATAAAGCAATTTTTTAATAACAATGATTGAAACACAAATACCACTCTGGTGAAAACTCATTGGCCCAATACCTTATTTTTCAGATTCCTCTTTCTCAAAGAACTTCTCTTAGAGAATTTTTACTGCAATTTAAAATGTTCTAGGAGTTATTTCTTGCTAAAGGATTCTTTGACCTATTATTCATCCGTTTACACTAATCCCCTAGGATGTTTCTGGGCAAATTCAAATTATTAAGACCTTGGAGGAAAAATCCAAGTTTTCAGCCCTTTGCTAGACTCTGATTTAATACAATGATTTCCAAGTAATTGAAACATTGGCATATGTGGATCTGACTAGTCATATCTGCTGAGGGAAAAAAAAAAAAAACCTGGATGTCCTTTCAGAAATGGGGCGCCAATAAAGCAGTACTGGGGACTTTTGCCTCTATTCCTGAGAGATATCAATAAGCCTCCAACCTCAACAAGATTCGCTGCTGTTCCTTGCCGTGAACTGTCAGCAGTATGGAGAAGCAGCAGGGCCTGACTCCAAGGGTGAATAGTTTCACCTAAAAGAGTCAAAAGATGCAATGACTTTTGTGCTGTGTACCTTTTAACATTATGTTATGCTCTTTAGTGTTAAGATGATAATTGCAGAGAAAGTCTCCTATAGGGTTATAAATTAGGGGCATGCTTCCTCTGTCTAGGCTTTTTGTGCTTTATTCACATCAAAAGGCAATTACTTTTTGTGCACACTTAATCCCACCAGTTTAATGGGGCATGTAAAATATGCCTTGCAATTTGCCTTTAATCTTAAACTTGCTGAAAATGAGGACCTGCTAACCATTTGGATTCTTAAAAACAACAGCTTGTCCTTCAATAACTTAACCTTTGTTTAACTTGGCTAAACTCGGAAATTTCTAAGAATTGCATTCTTGGCAGTACCAGGTTATTCCCAGGGCAGATTTTCCTACACATTAACGTTAATAAGAGCCAAAGGAGGGCTGAATGCGTGGTATTGCCTTATCCTTCTTCACTGATGTCTGTGGTAGGTTTACCTCATCTGCTAGTGAGGGGACAGGAGGCAAGGAGTAATGCAAGTTTTAGAGTAATTAAGCCTGAGTTTGGAGACCAGCCCTATCATTTACTGATGGACTAATGGGCTGACCTTGCATAAGTTAGCCTCTCATCCTGTCTTCATCTGTAGAACAGAATAATGCATGTATGCTTTGGGCAGCAAGGAAGTTGACAACTAATATAGACAAGTTGGTTTTCACATATACATTCTTATATAAAATGAGTGGCAATCATCAGGAAGTAGATGTAGGGACAGTATTTGTTCTATAATTAATGTTAACATAACTTTCTAGGATCCCAAGAGCAGTATTGTGGATCCAAAAGACTGAAGGTGTATGAGCTAAAGTCAAATGAGGAAGATGAGGATCAAAATCAGGAAAATAAAGTCCCAGCCCAAAGGGTATTAATCAGTTTTAACAAGAAAACAGAAGCACCAGAGAAGAGTTGTTGAGAACTCATGTAGACCATGCATAACATTGAAAACAAAGTGAGGAAGGTGCTGGGCAGCTGAGGAAAATGCAGAAGAAGTCTTCAGAGCTAATTTTCATAGTTGTCTCAGTCAAACAATGTATTAGTCAGCTCAGTCTGCCATAACAGAATAACATCGACTGGGTGGCTTAAGTAACAGAAATTTATTTTCTCCATTTCTGGAGGGTGAAAGTTCAAGATCAAGGTGCCATCAGTGTTGGTTTCTGGTGCATATTCTCCTCCTGGCTTGCAATGGCCACCTCCTCTCTGTGTCTTTACATGACCTTTCCTCTGTGCACACACGCAGAGAGAAAGATCAGAAAGAGAGGGGATAGGACGGAGAGAACATTCTGGTGTCTCTATTTTCTCTTGCAGGAATGGGCACCAGTTCTACCTATGACACACCCTAATTACCTCCCTAAAAGTCCTATTTCCAAATGCAGTCACGAGAGGTGTTAGAGCTTCAACATGTGAGTTTGGGGGGACATTATTCAGTTTATAGGAGAGAGATTAATTCCTAAAGTGGTGTCATGTATCCAAGCCTGCTTCTATTTCAACAAGGGACTCCAAAAAAAGAAAAAAAAACATAAAAGACTTTGAAATCCAAACAAATGATATACAAACAGTGGAACTGTAGGCACTATGGCAGGATTATTAGGAAAACATTTGGAGGAGGGGCACTTTTCTTCTGCTTCTCAAATCACCTAGTATAGGCATCTCTCAATTCTGCCTATAAGTAAAGCCCCTCTTTCTCATGGCTTCTTGATCTTTTTTTGTTGGATCCTGGGTCTTGCTTGAGTCTTTGTTCATTTTACAGATTGTGTTTTATTTCCTCTTGTGATCCCTGACTCCTGTCAGTTGACAACATATCATGGTGAAATGCTGATGAAAATGAAGTTACAGATATCATCAGGCCTCAACCTCAGAATACTTAATTTTTCTTTGTTCTCTAATTCTCAGTTAATATTCCAATGTCTTTTATCTAAAAAGAGATATAACATTGAGAGATCCTGATCATTGCAAGAGAAGGTCAGCTTACTTGAATCAGAAACATAATCTTATGTCCAAAGGAAGCAGCAAAGTAGAGAAAACATTTACCTGAGTGTCTAATGACCTGGATTCAAGAAATTGCTCTCAGATATTGATCAACTTCTTGTCACTCTCTTGATATCAGTTTATACATGTATAAAAAGATGGGTTTGGATAAGATCTAAATGTATTCAGAATTTATGACACTATAGCCTCATCATTTGGGACAGAGTATATGATGACAGATGCCCAGAATGAGCTCTAAGGTTGATGTGCTTTTATCTAATATCTCACCTTTATGCTTATAAAAAGACAATTTGGCAGAGCCAGTATGATATATGAGAGGATGGGGTGAGTATACCATGTTGGAAAGAAACAGCAGTGTAAGTGGTTGCCTATTGTACTTTCAGGTGATTTTGTGCCAAACACATCACTACTAAGTGGATATTTCATCTGACATGAATTGGTCATTAGATATGGGATTAGACTTGGAAGCCTTCTTGTAAGAGAAGATTAACTTTGAACTAAATTTTGAAAGGGAACAGTGTGTGTATACAAATAACAGTTATTGTATATCTGCCTTCTTATTTTTTCTTTGTTCTCTAATTCCCAGTTGATATTCCAATGTCTTTGATTTAAAAAGAGATATCAGCCGGGCTTGGTGGCTCACGTCTGGGGAGGCTGAGGTGAGTGGATTGCCTGAGCCTGCGTGTTCGAGACCCACCTGGGCAATTTGGCGAGATCTCGTCTCTACAATAAATCAAAAATTAGCCGGGCGTGGTAGCGTGCGCCTGTAGTTCCGGCTACTTGGAAGGCTGAGCGGAAGGATCGTCGGAGACCAGCAGGTCGAGGCTGTGGTGGCCGGGAGCGGCCACTGCACTCCAGTCTGGGCAACGGAGTGAGACTCCAACTCAAAAAAAAAAAAAAAAAAAAAGAGATATCACATTGAGAGATTCTGACCACTGCAAGGAAAAGACTGCTGATTTGAATCAGAAATGTAATCTTGTGTCCAAAGGAATCAGCAGAGTCTAGAGAAAACTTACCTGAGTGTTTAATCAGGACTCCTAATTCCCTGTCCAAGACATCTCCAATAGATCTTAATAAGGGAAGGTTTCTATAACAACCTCATTTTTGTTCTAAGCAGGTAGGAAGGAGGTACTAGGAAGACAAATTAGGAAGAACAGAATGAAGAGACCCTCAAGAGAGAAAGCAACATTAAGATATCCAAAGTAGAATCAGGGATACGACTTTAGTGATTGGGTAAAGAGAATACAGGAGAGATGGCTTTGTCAATGAAAAAGAACATGTTAGAGAAAGGACTCCCTGGATATGGTGGAAATGGTATATGAACTAGTCAGTTTTTCCCATAGCAGGCAATAGGAAACCAGACTTAAATTCACTTGTGTCAAAAGAGAATGCTTTGTCTCAGGGAACTGAAGAATCCAAGGGAATATCTTCAGGCATTGTATGTCGTATGAAGCTCCAAGAAGAAGATAACCTATATGTAGCTTCCTGTTTGACCTTTAACTTCTCTTCTTCCAAAATATTTAGTAACAGCTCATAGAATACTCTCTATAGTTCAGAAAATGGGGTTTTGTTATAAACTGAATTCTGTCTTCTCAAAATGTGTACATTGAAGTCCTAGCACCCAGTATCTCATAACGTGACTTTATTAGGACATATGGTATTTAAATAAGTTATTAAATTAAAATGAAGGCATTAGGGTGGGCCCTAATCTAATATGGCCAGTGTCCTTATAAAAAAAGGAAATTTGGAAATGACCAGGGAAGACCATGTGAAGACACAGGAAAAAGATGGACATCTTCAATTCAAGCAAAGAAGTGTCAGAAGAAGCCAACCCTGCCAACACCTTAAACAAAGACTTTAAAACTGTGAGAAAAGGAATTTCTGTTATTTAAGCCATACTATGTCTGGCAGTTGTTACAGCAGCCCTAGCAGATTAATACAGGCAATAAAATGCTTAATTCTGAACTTTGGAATGCTCAGCATTTGAATAGTGACTGCTATCAGAGGAATCTGTGCCTGGGCACCTAGAAACAAAGATATGAGGAAAAATGCTCACAACGAGCCACATGCCCCGACCTAAAAGTGGATCTGACTAAATTTGGTTTGCTATTCCTAAAAATGAGCCAAGTTATGGATGCTTCACCTTTGTAGGAAGCAATTCAATGCTGAGGGAGTCTGGAGCCTTGAGACTTAATCTGCATATTAATTGCAAATATGATATTCTTGTACAAGATTGCTTACTGGTTTTATTCTTAATTAAAAACAACTGCATATCGTCATTGTATTTGCACATAGGGCATTTTATTTCCCTTGGTTCTTAAGTAATTTTTCTCTATCAGCATCTTAAAAACAACAGTATTTTTTTTTTTCCCAAAAATTGGCGGGAGAGGAATTTCTGTAATTAAAAAATGAAACTTCCAGTTTCCCAGTGGGTGAGAGAGTACACTATATTTATAAGACAAGAATGCTAAGCAGGGAGAGATTTGTCTATTTTCTGAAAATGGCTAACTTTCCCACTTCTATTTTCTAAAAGAGGCTGAGAAGGTTTCTGATTGGTTGACCCTCCAGATTCTAGAACATTTCCACTGAGGGAAAAAACCTCCAAAGAATCACACAGCACCCTTGTCTGAACTCTGCCTGTGAAGGCCTTAATGAAAACCCACTGGCAGGTGAGAAGCAATCTACAGTCTCCTCTTCTGCCTCCTGCTTTTCACCTGCTGCCGAGCATGGGGTTTACAGTAATAATTCTGTTCCCAGCCACAGAACTTGACCCATGTTAATTCAATCATAGAGAATCAAGCTTCCAATGGGAAAAGTCATGTTGCAAAATACTTGCCTTTCCATTTTTACTTGTCTTTATTTTTTGTATGAAGATATATATCATACCTTTACCAATTCACTTCTTTATATTCCTAGAAGCATAGGAAACATATTCCCCACCACCTTGTACGCCAATCTTTTTTTTTTTTGAGTTGGAGTCTCCCTGTCGCCCAGACTGGAGTGCAGTGGCCGCTCCCTGCCACCGCAGCCCCGACCTGCTGGGCTCTGGCAATCCTTCCGCCTCAGCCTTTCAAGTAGCTAGAACTACAGGTGTGCGCTATCACGCCCGGCTAATTTTTGATTTATTGTAGAGATGAGGTCTGGCCAAGTTGCCCAGGCAGGCCTCGAACCCACGGGCTCAGGCAATCCACTCACCTCAGCCTCCCCAGGCGCGGGATTACAGGCTGAGCCACCGAGCCCGGTTTACGCCAATTTTAAGAGCAAGCATCAAGGTCTGTATCCAGGTGACAACCTAGAGAAAGGTGATATGACCAGATGAGGGCAATAGAATGTTGGAGAAATGATGTAGTCCTTCCCTGGTTGACCCCGTCAGAAGACATCTTCCAGGTGTGAACCTCCTTTGTTACTGATGACATGTGGGAATAATTTTGTCCCAGAGAGGAAGAAGTCTGGACCTCTGAGACAATCTTAAAGGAGTTCCTTCCAGGAGAGCCACCTAACCAGGGACATTTGCATTGGAATTTGTGTGAATGAAAATTTTTCTGTACACTGTTGAGACTTTTCATTGTTGAATTTAACAGCTAGTGAGTTTTTTTCCCCTAAGCAATGTTTAAAAAAAAAGAAAGTTTTTTTTTTAATTTGTATAGGAATGGTGATGACCCTCAAAGCCTGAGTCCCTGTGAAGGAGAGGACATGTTATAAAAAATGATTTCAATTACACAGTAGCTTAAGAAATACTAAGTTGAGTCAATCATATAATCCCTCTAAATCCAATCCTTTTCTTATCCTGCCTTCTTTAACCTCCAAATCCAATCATCAGTGGAGAAAGCTATTTCTGGTTAGTCTCATGTACTTGCCGAAGCTGTGACTGAGAACGGCAGAGAGGCAGCAGGGCCATTGGTCTGAAGAGCTGTGAAATTGGGTTGGAGTCTCAGTGGTGCCACTGAGCAACTGTGGGACCTCGAATAAGTTAGTTCCCTCTTTACATTGTAAGAACAAAGAGACACTTTCCATATCAAGAGTTTGAATTAGATTATATCCGAGTTCCACTGTACTCCTCACATAATATTGTTAGACTTAAATTCTCAGATTCAGAGCTGAAAACCCAGCAACCTACGAATGTGATGTATTTTATTTGCATTGCATCATGTCTTAAAATTACGGAAATTTCATATATAAACTCAAGTTTATATATGTCCTTTCTCATATGACAACAAGTAACTGGAGCTGAGTAGTCAGCTGCCCTGTTTAGATGGGCTAATGTGTTTTCTGTTTGCCACCATCCCCACTACTCCCTAATGTTACACATTGGCCTATTTCTATTTATCTGGCCACTTGTAGACATTGGAGTATGCATCATGGTTGGAATTAACTTTAGCCTTTCTCAGACCTGCCAAAGCCAAGGATGTAGGAGGAAAGTGAATACTGACATAAAGTTGGAATACAAACTTGGCAAAACCAGAGGATTCTATGAGCTAAAGGTGGAAGCCAATCTTAAGAGCAAGCATCAAGGTCTGTATCCAGGTGACAACCTAGAGAAAGGTGATATGTTTAAACAAGATCATTGCGGTAATTCATAAACAGTTTCAAATACACTGTAGTGCCTTTGCCACATCCTTGCTATGTCAAGTGTCTTAAACTCTCAAGCTTTTCATCCACAAAAAAAAGGAAGAAAGCAAAACCATGGAGACCGTAAAAAGATCATTGGTTGCCAGGGGTTGAGGGTAGAGAGAAGGCAAGAATAGTCCGAGCACAAAGCATTTTTAGTGCAGTGAAAATATTCTGTATGATACTTATGTCCAAGTCCATAGAATGTACAGCACCAAGAGTGAACCCTAACGTAAACTATGGACTTTGGATAACCAACATGTGTCGCTGTATGTTCATCAGTTGGAACAAGTGTACCACTCTCGTAGGAGATGGTGATAACAGAGGGGGCTCTGCATATGTGGGGACAATGAGAATATGAGAGTATATGAGAAGTGCCTCCCTCTCAACTTTATTTTTGAACTTAAAGCAGCTTTTAAAAAAAGACTTTCATTCTTTTAATTAAAAAAAAAGAATTATATACATCTCTTAGGGCTCTTTTGAGAATTAAATGAGATGGTTAATATAAAGCACAGGACCTAGAACATAATGGCTGCACTATAAAGAGTAGCCACCATTGCCATTACCACAATTAGTAAATGTTCTTTTTAGGTAGATAGCAATGATGCGTGATTGAGAGTTGAGAGATAAAAATGGAGAACTGGCCTTCATTACTGGTAGCTGGGAAGAACTCAGAGAAACTTCCAATAAAGGAAAGGAAGATAAATTTGCCAGCTCATACTTAATATTGTACTTAATGCTCACACACAGGCAAATCCAGGCAACCTCAAAACATCAAGTCAGTTGGGTGCAACCAGGTTTTCCCTTGCCCAGGAGTTTTCAGACTCTAGACCACTCGTCTGAGAACATTTCTCTTTCAAAATTTATTTTGATTTTTTTGCATTCATTTTATAAAATTAGAGCAAGAAGGAAAACCACAATGCAAAATGTTTTCAAAAGACTAATAATATTGATTAAGCACTGTTTAGTCAATGCACCATGCTTTAACCAAGTGCAGTGATAACGAAATCTGATTTTAAAAAGCAAAAGATTGTAGCATTTTTCTGTTTTGTTTTCATCAGCACACACATTAAAATATAAATCCTCTTTCAAAAATACTAATTTGTGGCTCGCTTTGCTGCCTATTTGTTCTACACTAACATAAATTTTACATGAGAAGACGGCATCATGCTGTGTTCTTCAATATTTCATACCCAGTGCCTAAAACGGTACCTGGCACCTTAACATGGGGACATACATAATTGCTAATGCTTGCGTTAATTAATGAAGAGTGAATGTGTGAATGAAAACTGCCTAGAGATAACTTTGTTTCCTGGCTTACCTGCTTCTAAGTCCACACTTGGTCTACTTTTTTTAAAAAAAATGTGGAGTACAATAATACCTAATTAATATCTAATTGTAAAGATGTGGAGTATAATTAATTAATACATAATGTGGATTAGGTAGATAAGTGGTCATTTTACAGTTAAACTTTGAATCTCCCTTGGGTCCACACTTCACCTGGTTTGAGATCACGTACACTTATTGATGTTATGCCCCCCCCACCCTCCCCTGGCAGTTTCCCACTACTGCCAATCCCTTTCTTATAGTATTATGATAAATGTTCAGGATTCATTTATGAGTGAGACTATGTGGTACCCAGTTATTTGTTCCTGCAATAGGTCACTGAGTATTATAAACTCTAAATTCATCCAAGTTACTGCAAAGTCCATAATTTTGTTCTTCTTTTTGACTATGTAGTATGCCTTTGGGTATATGCACTACTTTTTTTTATTCAGTCCATTTTGATGGGCAGCACAGTTGGTTCCATGTTTTTGCTATTAGGAATAGTGCTGTAATAAACATGCAAGTGAAAGTATCTTTTTTATAAAATGATTTGAGTTCCTCTGGGTGTATTCCCAGAAGAGGACTTGCTGGGTCTTAAGGAAAGTCGATTTTTAGATTTTTTAGGAATTGCCACACCATTTTTCACAAAGGTTGTACTACACTCTCACCAGTAGTGTAGAAGTGTCCCCTTTTCTCTGCATCCTCTCTAGCAACTGTTGTTTTTTGAGTTGTTGATGATGACCTTCATTACTAGAGTTAAGTGGTATCTCAGTTGTTTTCAGCTTGCTTTTCTTTGATGATTAGTGAGGCCGAACACTTTTTTAAATGTATCTGCTAGCTGCTCATATGTCTTATTTTATGAAGTGTCTATTCATATCCTTTGCCCACTTTTTAATAGGGTTGTTTTTTTTTTCTCTTGGCACATTTGAGTTCCCTGTAGATCCTAGATGTTAGGCCTTTGTCAGATATACAATTGGCAAATAGTTTTTCCCATTCTGTGGGCTGTCTCCCCACTCTCTTGATGGTTTCTTTTAAAGCTTTGGAGAAGCTTCTCAGTTTGATTAGATTTCACTTTTCTATCTCACCTTTTATGGCATGGGCATTTGTGATTTTGATCAGGAATTGATTGCCTATTCCAATTTCTATAAGGGTGTCACCTATGTTTTTTAAGATTTTTATAGTTTGAGGTTCTACATTTAGGTCTTTGATCCATTTAGAGTTGATTTTTGTGTATGGTGATAGGTAGGGGTCTTGTGTTAATCATCTGCATGTGGTCAGTCAGTTTTCCCAGCACTGAATAGGTTCTTTTCTTCCCAGTGGTTGGTGATGGAAGCTTTGTCGAAGATGAGTTGGTTAAAAAACTGAGATTTTGCTTCTGAAATCTCTATCCTGTTCCATTGACCTATATGCCTGTTCTTGTACCAATATCAGGCTGTTTTGATTATTGTAGCCTTAAAGTTTAAAGTCTGGACCAGTGGAACAGGTTAGAGATTTCAAAAGCACCCACAAACAACTACTGGTCTATATGCCCATTCTTGTATCAATACCAGGCTGTTTTGATTAGTGCAGCCTTATAGTAAAGTTTAAAGTCTAGAAGTGTGATACCTCCCATTTTGTTTCTTTT
>CAUYQG010111515.1:0-55076 GCA_963574415.1 Tarsius wallacei | reverse complement strand
TTTAATTTCTGTTTTGATTTCTGTGTTGATCCAGTAGTCATTCAGCATCATGCTGTTTTGTGTCCATATCTTTGTGGGTTTTGGGGAGTTTCGTTGGTGTTGATATTTATTTTTATTTTTTGTTTCTTGAATGGCTGAATGATTTCCTCCATGTATTTGCTTAAATTTGAGAAGACATAGGTGATATCTATACTTTCTGGTATGCGTAAGAGTATCTTTTTGCTGCTCCTAACTTCAAACTCTTTGTACTGTAAATTTTTTGGATCATAGTTCACTCTCCCTTCCCCATAACTGGATAATGTTTTATTTTTCTCTGTTATTTATTTATTCCCTTTTCCCCTCTCTGTTATTTAGTTATATGGGAGATAAGTCTGACGTCAACCTCATTTTACTTTTCATTTGTAGGCAACTTTTTTTCCCCTTAAATGGATGCTTGTAGGACTTTGCTTTTGCCTTTGAATATAGAAATGGCCCTTGGATATGTTAAACCTTTGTATTGCCTCTGTGACAAATTACCACAAGCTCATGGATTAAAACAACACAATCTCATTACCTTACAATTCTGGCAATCAGAAGTTCAACACAGACCTTCTTGGGCTAAGGTCAAGGTGTTGGCAGGGCTGCATTCCTTTCCAGAGGCTCTAGAGGAGAATCTGTCTCATTGTTTTTTCCAGCTTCTAGGTACTGCTCACTTTCCTAGGCTCATGATGCCTTTCTTTATCTTCAGAGCTGTCAATATCAGGCTGAGTTTTTCTTGCTCTGTGCATGTCTCTGACTTTTCTGTAGTTACGTCCCTTTTTACCTCTCCTCTTCTGTCTCCCCATTCCACTTTTTTTTTTTGAGTTGGAGTCTCACTCCGTTGCCAGGGTAGAGTACAGTGGCATGCTCCTGGCCACCACAGCCTTGACCTACTGGGCTCTGGTGATCCTTCCGCCTCAGCCTTCCAAGTAGCCGGAACTACAGGCTTGTGCCACCACACCTGGCTAGTTTTTGATTTATTGTAGAGACGAAGTCTCGCCTAGTTGCCCTGGGCAGGTCTCAAACCTGTGGGCTCAGGCAATCCACTTGGCCTCGGCCTCCCAAAGTGCTGGGATTACAGGCTGAGCCACCAAGCCCAGCCCCATTCTACTTTTAAGGCCCAACAGGATAATCCAGGTTCATCTCCCCATTTAAAGTCAGCTGATTAGCAACCCTGATTCCATCTGCAACCCTCATTTATCTTTGCCCTGTGATATAACATATTCACAGATTTTGGAGATGAGACATGAACTCTTTGTGGGTCCTTTATTCTGCCCACTGCAACCATGAATGTGCTTTTACTAACTTTCCCTAATAATGTGGTGGGGTTTTTCAACCAGAATGAAGTATGTTTTTTTTTTCCTATCATTTAAAAAAGTTATTGTGTCTCTCACTTTCTGTCCTAGTTTTTCCTTATATGTAGATTTAAGATAAGTTTTAGCTCTTTATCTCATTACCTGGGTTTTAAATGTCTCACAACGATTTCCTAAATGTCTTATTTAGTTTGTTGCAGTGTCCAATCTATTGTTCTTAAATTCTGTTGTGTTTTAAATTCATGGCCAGTTATTTAATATTTGAAACCAATATTTTCTGACATAGAGTCAGTCCCTTTGATTAGAGAATGTATCTTTTATTATTTTTGAAAATATGAATCAGAAATTTAAAAAAAGTTTTATTTTCATGGAACTAGTCTGTTTTGTAGGGGAAAATTTGGTTTGATTGTTTTCTAACATTAAGTGCATTTTATCTCTTTGCTATTTTTCATGGTCCATTGAAATAGCTCATTAAATTAAGACAAAATTTTTATCAAGATGATATTTGTAGGTGTTTTTCAAGACCAACTAGTACACAAAAGGCTCTTATTTGAATTGTCCCCATTAATACTAGTTTTACTCATCAGAGGAAAGCACTCTATTTTTTGTTTTTATCTATCTATCTATCATCTGTCTAGCTATCATCTATCTATCTAATTTATAAAATATTGAATACAATTCAGGATCAGGTATACAAATGGTCATTACGCAGGTACAGTTGTTGATGAGGTATGCCTACCCCTGGCAGTTTCCCACTACTGCCAATCCCTTTCTTATAGTATTATGATCACGGAGAGGAAAGCATTTTAAACTCCTTATTTCTGTAATTATCTCCTGTGAAAGACAGAATTCTACAATAGCCTCAAGATTTCCTCTCTGTGGCGAACATGCCTGTTTCATCTCCTCTTTTTGAGTGTAAGTGGGACATGTCAATGTGATATCACTTCTGTGACTAAGTTATATTATGCGGAAGAGGTAAAGGGATTTTGAAGAAGGAATTAAGTTCCTTAATCAGTTAATTTTAAGTTAATTGAAAAAGAAGGTATCCTGAATGGGTCTGACTTAATCAGGTAAGCCCTTTCAAAAAGGGTCTAGAGATAAGAGATGGAGGGAGTCAGAGATATTCAAAGGAGCAGGGATACTCTCTACTGACCTTTAGAAAACAAACTGCCCTCTTGTGGAGAAGGACATCTAGCAGAGAATGGTGGGTCATCTCTGGGAGCTGAGGGCCTCAGTCCTACAACCACAGGAATTGAATTCTGCCAACAACCAGTGAGTTTGGAAGAAGACCCCAAGAGTTTGGTGTGATACATCCCTGACTGACACTTTGATTTAGCCTGCTGATATCTTGAGTGGAAGACCCAGTTAACACATGTCAACACTCCCAACTCATGGAGACTATGAGATAGTAAACATGTGTTGTTTTAAGCAGCTAAGTTAATGGTATCTGTGATGCAGCAATGGAAAACAATTGCACTTTCGTATTTCTGAATTATGTGCTTATGTTGCTATTTTTAGAATTTCTGATTTTAAGTGTCATATATTGCTGCTTTCTCTGACGGGTAAAATGTTGGTTTACTCATAACAGTTTATTTTCTCTCCTTCTTTTGCCCAATTAGAGCTCTAACAATGGGCTGACAAGGATCCTTGCCTGTATCTTTGTCCCAAGGATGAGTCTTAATTGGCTTTATAGTTCAAGGCCTTCTAGTTTTAGCTTTTGCCAAATGGAGATGAGAAACAGTTCTATTTTCTAACCCTGTAAGTCCTGGAATTTATGGCCTCTCTGGACTCTCTTTCAATTCTGCTTGCAAAATGGCCATTTCTTTTATGAGCTTATTTCTTTCTTACTGAGCCTTGTCAAAAGGAGCCATTAGCAAATATCCAATGGTCCAACATTCTGTTTTTCCACTTCTTTCCTAAAACCACGAGTTCATTAGTTACACCTCATGACTTCTAGTTATTACAGGAGATAGTTTTTTCAAATGTTTCATCACTACAGAGAAAGCCTTTCCCGTCAGTTTTCTTGACACCTGCCACTCATCCCTAAAGCCCAGGGACATGTTTTGTGTTGTATTTTGGTGGCATCTCATTTCTGGCATTAGTCTTGGAATTGTTAAGCTTTTCTGTGGTAACAACCAACACCAGAATTTCTGTGGCTTATACTAACAAAGGTTTATTTCTGCTTCAGTGACTGTGGGCTGGCCTTGGGTCTGCTCCATGGGTCTTCATTAAAGGATTCAGGCTGAAAGGACACCCCCTCTCTGAGAGTACAGTACATGAGAATGGTTTCATGAAATGGGCTCTTAATGCTTTTGCTTGAAAAAAAAAAAAATCTCAAGTCACTTCTCACATTTCATTGGACAAAGCAAGTCATATGGTCAAGCTTCTTATCAATGGATCAGACATATGAAGTCCTCCCTCAGGGAGGGACAGCGAGTATATACCGCAGACATCCCAGCCAGAGTGAATACATTGGGAAAAGGTAATTGTAATTCACGCAGCCAGTGAAGAATTAGTGTCTAGAGCATTTGAGGAGCACTTATAAGTCAACAAGAAACAGCAAGAAACCAACAGAAATACAGGCAATGAACATGAATAGGCAATTTACAGAGGGAAAGTCAAATGTTTGTAAACATATGGAGAGATGCTTAATGTTAATAATCAGAGAGATGCAAATTAAATCAAGAAACCTATCAAACTGTCAAACATTTTAAAGTTGGAAATGGTCAAGTATTGACTTGAACATGGAAAGCTCTGTGTCCTATAGGTGAGAGCGGCTATTCTGGAAAGTAATTTGGGAGGAGAAAGTAAGATGGCACAGACAGAGTGAAATGGTGAATGTGTCCTGGATTTGAAAAGTCTAGGTTTCTGGAATTATTATCACATCATCTTCCTAGCTGCACCTCTCTCTCCTCATTCAATGCTTGGTGGGGAGCACTGTCCCATTTCACTAGACCATAAGATCACGAGGGCAGAAACTTGTCTGGTTGGCTCCCCTACACTCAATGCTGTCCTCAGCCCAGGTTGACACTCAGTATTTTCTTTTGGTAATGCATATTTTTAAAAACACATTTAAGGGTGGGTGTCTTGCCTTTTGAAAGGTAGTAAAATACAGATTTTTCCATTGTATAGTAGTATTGTCTGAATACCTCTTGAAGATTCAATTTGTCATCTGATAAAAACCTCCATCATTTGGTTTAATCTGCACCTTCGCGCACAGTGACTCACACAAAGGCAGAAAGATATAAAACTGCTCAGGTCCCACCTATTGATCAAAATTTAAAATAGAAATATATTTTGGGAAGCTTTCTAGTTGAGGTGGAAGGAAACTTTAATAGCACAAAATCCACCAGCTAGCCTTTAGCAATATGTTCAAATCATTGAATGCTTTTAGGGAAAATGGTGCTTTCTGAGCTGATAGGGAGCTTTCTGGAGCTTTCGCCCACCCCTTCTTGTTGATTTGAGTCATGGGCAAATTGAGCGAACCTCATATTTAGTCTCAAGGCCAGCCTGGGAAAACAGGAGTTAAGTATTTTTATTTATTTATTTTTTTTAGAGACAGGGTCTTGCTTTGTTGTCCCGACTGGAGAGCAGTGGTGAGATCATAGCTCACTGCAACTTCCAACTCCTGGGCTCAAGTGATCCTCCAACCTCAGTCTCCTGAGTAGCTGGGATTATAGGTGTGAGCCACCATGCCCAGCTAATCAAACAATTTTTTTGTTGTTGTTGCTGAGATGGCATCTTGCTTTGTTGCCTAGGGTAAGTATTTTTAACATTATCTAAAAAAGTAACACCGAGTGTCCCAGGCCCATGATTCAGCATTTGTTTTCTGGATTTGGGGGTAGGACTTCTCTTGGTGGGAGAAGCACTCATGTCTAGAGTAGCTGCTGTTTCTAAGTAGTCCAAGATGATCCACTGATCCCATCTCCTCTGAATTCTTAGAGCCCTTGTATGTGTTGCTGTGTTCCCTAACCAGGTGCACATCACAATCATTGGATTCTGTCTTCTGGATCCTGATGTATTAGGTTTAGAGTGCACATGGGCCTTGGTATTTTTATTTTTTAATAAGACTCCTAGGAGATTCTCAAATGCACTGAAAATTGAGAACAACTGGCATATAACACCTTGCCACTTAATTGTATTTTGTTGTGTTATTGTTAGTTATTGTTTCTTGTGTTTTAGTAATACATTTTAAACCAGTTTTATAATCTTCTGAGGGCAGATAGTATGCCTTGATTTTCTTTGTATCCCTCATAGCCTTTGCAATGAACCTGTAATAGGCACTCAGCAGATGCTTTCAAACTGATAGCTGGAAAGACTAAGTGACTTAAAGCACTTTCCTTTGCTGAAAGAAATTCTGCACTTCTTGTGGGTTCTGGGTCTTTGGTGGTAAATTTGTCAACTGTTCCTTTTGATTACTTTTTCTACTTCAGGGTCCATATCTCGGTCTCCGTATTATCTCATGGCACCCACAGGTACCAGTGGACTTTCACAAATATCATTTGGCTTCTTTTAGGTGAGCTTGAGTACTTACCTCTTAGGGTAGTCAATAGTTGGCCCTTGCAGCCAAGGATCTAGGATCTAGAAATGAGATCACCTCTTCTTCAAGCTGTCTATTGACCACAGCTCCATCTCTGACATCCTGGGGGCAGATTGAGTCCAGAGAACTAAGTGTGCACAATTCTGCTTACATATTGCCTTTTTTTGTGCTTCAATTGGGGTCAGGTCATGCTATCATCAGCAAATGTGGTAAGAGATGATGCCCCCTCCACCCTTCCCCATCCCGCAACAGCCTTGATGGTCCCCATCCTGGTGACTGTGCCATGGGTGTCTGTTTTTCCTCAGGTGACCCTCCTCTCTAGACATGACACAGGCTCTCACAATTTACCAGTGAGGAGCACAGAGTTTTCTCTAGACGACCATTGACCTTTCCTTGCCTGTGTCCAAATTGGGTGTGAGGGAAAGTAGCATTCCAAACATATTTTTAGCTCATCCTGAGGGAAGGCAACTCTCTTCTGCTAACTGTAGTTATGATCATCCTAGCACAAAGCATGGAGAAACATAAGCTTAAGTGGCCAAACTTAAGCTTAAGGCTAAGCTACCCAATGTTCAACAAGCCATCTAAGTGACTGTGAGTAGGATAAACAGTTCTGTTAATTTTGCTCTGACTGTTTGAAACAAGAGTATCCTCCCAGGTTAAGTCATGACCAGAGAATACTAGATGAGGGTAGAGGAAACAGGGTGCACCAAAGGGGAGGAGGATTGTCTAGCCCTGTATTCTTCAGAACATGAAAGCAAAAGAGATTTTATAGAAAACTTTCTCTCTTTTTTTTCTCCAAAGTCTCACTCTGTTGTCCAATCATGGTTCACTGTAGCCTCAACCACCTGGGCTCAGGTGATCCTTCTGCTTCAG
The DNA here is from genome assembly GCA_963574415.1 of Tarsius wallacei. Classification (NCBI taxonomy): domain Eukaryota; kingdom Metazoa; phylum Chordata; class Mammalia; order Primates; family Tarsiidae; genus Tarsius; species Tarsius wallacei. The sequence goes on along the minus strand of CAUYQG010111515.1, from coordinate 48,332 downwards.
CCTCCTGAGTAGCTGGGACTACCGGCATGCACCACCAGGCCCAGCTACTTTTTTTATGTTTTGCAGATACCAGGTTGTACTGTGTTGCCCAGGGTGCTCTTGAACTCCTGGGTTCAAGCAATCCTCCTGCTTTGGCCTCCCAAAGACCTGGGTTTACACAAGTGAGCCACTGTACCTGGCCAGAAAACTTTCTCTTTCTTTCTTGGGAAGCAGGTGGGATGGGTTAGAATAATGAGCTAAGCATGCTGTCTACCAGAATCCAAAGGGACTGAGTAGAAAGATAGAATATATTCATGGGCTATGGTGCAGAAGTTCGATCTTCAGGGTAAGGAAACAGGTTTAGAATGAAGAGACTACCTGAAAAGACTGCCCAAGATGTAGGAGAGAGTGTGTGGGTCATAGAGCATATGGTCTTCCTCAAGGTTGGGAGGCAGCTTTGCAGTCTTTCAAGTGTGTTTATATAGTTGATTTCAGTTGATCTACCCAACATGCCAGTGAGATGGTTAGAATGGGGGGTATTGACCCTGTACTAGTTAGCTTTTGCTGTGTAACAGTCCACCCTGAGTTATTTACTCTCAGTGATGACCTAGCTAGGTGGCTCAGCTGTATTTCTGATGTGAAATAAGAATTGGCTGGAGGGACTCATCTCCACTCTGCCTACCTCTCATTCTTCTTGAGGCTCAGTAGCCCAGGGATGTCCTTCTCAGGGCGATGGCAGAGACTCAAGACAGCAGGTGGAAATATGCAAGGACTCCTGGCCGAAGCTTGGAACTGGGGCACTGTTCCTGTTGTATTCTATTGATCGAAGTCACATGGCTGAGCCCAGGTTCAGAGCGGGAGTGCATTACCAAGTTACGTGGCAGAAGGTGAGACTACAAGAGGGATAAAGGATGGGGCTATTAATGCATCAACTCTCGTGACCCATTTCACACGTACAGAAACAAAGGCTTAGAGATGGAGGGACTTTTTCAGGGTGTACAGCCCCTGGTGACCAAGTTGGGAGAATAGCCCATGTTACCATCTCTTGACTGTTATCACACATTACAAATATGAGGACAGTGGTCAGTTATAGTTCTGTTATGGTGCCTGGTGTCAGTGAACACTTGAATAAATTCTTTGGAAAATAGATTTGTTTTTTAAAAAAATTTATAGACATAGAGTCTCATTCTGTCAGACTGCAGTGCAGTGGTGCGATCATAGCTCACTGTAACACTGAACTTTTGGGCACAAGTGATCCTTTCACCTTAGCTTCCTGAGTAGTCAGAACTACAGGCATGTGCCACCACACCTGGCTAAATAAAAACAAATTTTTGTAGAGACCAATTCTCACTATGATGCCCAGGCTGGTCTCAAACTCCTGGTCTCAAGTGATCCTCCTACCCTGGTCTTCCAAGATGCTGGGATTACAGGCATAAGCCACTCACTGCCTCTGGCCAGGTTCAATTTTTAAAAAAGTCTTGGCTGTCAAAATCTGATTTTCTGGTTAAATAAAATGGCTTTGTTATTCAGACCCTTTGGGTCTAAATTTATTTTACATGAATTTAGTTAAGAAATGATTATAATTCTTCTTCCATTTGGGGCTGTGGGTGGTATAATTGGAAGTTTAGAAAAGACAGAAATGGCTTTAAATGATTCACATACTTACCTAACATTTGCAGAAGAGTAAAAATATAGGATACTTTAGGTAAAACAAGCTACATTGGACTCTTTTTTTTAGCTTTAACCATCTCCAGCCTTTCTAACATCAATGCCCAGTGGGCCTTTATCCATCTTGTTTTGAAAAACAAACTCAAATGACTTTTGGCCACGTGTCATCCTTGGCCCCTTTGCAATTTATCATAGATATTGCTCTAGGAGAAATCCAAGGCTGTGCATTATCTTTGCCATATGCCATTCAAGATGAATCCTGCTTGTCTTCTCTGTGTCTCTTGCTGTCAGTGAAGATATTGATATATTCAAGTTTCAGTTTGTTGTCAAATGTGTTTCCTTCACTCAAGACCTATTAGAATTCCCACTACAGAGGACCGAATGGCTTTGGGGGATTTGGGCCACATCACTGGCACCAAAACATCCTGGGCACCCAGGATGTAACCTGGGCCAGGCATTCCATTTAAAACTCGAGGATATAAGAAAAAACATTTGGGAAATGTTGACTTAAAAGTGAACCCTAAGATCATTGGGAGTGGACTAGGCTAGGGGAAATGGCTAGAGATAGGATGTCTGTGACCCTCAGGTACTTTGGTTTGAGGCGGCTGGGAAGGGGTAGCTCTTTGGCAGAGGGTGGTCACTGGGCAGCAATGACAATGTTGGCTTCTGGACTTTGTGCCCTGGATAAATGAATTCTTGGCATTTTTGCTTTCTACACACACTCCATTATCCATACATGGTTGCTTGAACACTTGTTTTATAGAAAGATCACACCGAATTGTGATGATCTGTCTTTACCACTATGTGGTGAGCTCTATCAGGTCAGGGTTGTAGCTTAATCCCATAGCACGGGTGCAGATTTTTCTGGTTGGCTGGACTGTGAGAGTGTCAGCTCAATGGGTCGGCAAGCCTGACCCCAAAGAGTGTTGTTTCCAATGGGCTGGAAAGCCAAGTCCTGAGAGTGTTGCTCATTTGGTGGGCTAGCAAGTCAGCCCTCAGAAGCATCTCAGCTTGGGAGTCATGCCTCCTGCTGGCAGCTATCCTGGTTCAGCTGCCTCCATTGGTGCACAGCTCTTTGACTCTGATGGTCTTTTGTAGCTCTTCAGGTCTGGGTTCTTCTCTGGTGCCCAGGAGGAATGAGGGACACAGAGGGCTGGAGGAACACAGACGGCTGGATGGCTGGAAAGTGAGAAAGCAGGATTTATTGAGAGGATGGAAAGGCTCCCAGAGTGGGAGGGTACTCGAGGGAGTTGTCAATTTGGAGCTGAATCCTAGAGCATATATAGCCCTAAAATCTAGCTGATTGACTAGCACTAGCTGTGCTGAATGGCTGGCACTAGCTGTGCTGATTGGTCAGCAGTAAGAGCCAATCAGCTAGGGATAGGGTTCTAATAGTAAGCTGATTGGTTGGCACTTAGTGGTAAGCTGATTGGTTGTTTTTAAATCCCCGCAGTGAGTGTTTCCTTGCTCTAGACTGTGGGGCTTGTAGAGAGCTTGTTTAATTCATGCAAGTGTCAGTCTGAGGGGCCTGCAGGAAGTTTGCTACTTTGTTACCAGGGGACCGCCCTGCTTGCCTAGCTTTTCTCTAGCTATTTACTCTCTCAGCATCATTTATTAATTGCTTTTAATGGACTGTGATGGTTAATTTTATGTGTCAACTTGGTTGGGCCATGGTACTCAGATATTTGGTCAAACAGGTCTGGATATTAGTGTGGAGGTATTTTTTTGAATGAGATTAACATTTAAATCAGTCAATGTAGAGTAAAGCAGATTACCATCCATAATGTGGGTGAGTCTTATGCAATCAGTAGAAGGCCTTAAGAGTAAAAAGACTGACTTCCCTGAGGAAGAGGGAATTGTGCTCCCAGACAGTCTTCAGAGTCAAGTTGTGGTATTAGTTCTTCCCTGGGTCTCCAGCCCATCACCCCACCCGGTAGATTTTGAGCTTGCCAAACCCCACAACTGCATGATTCAGTTCCTTAAATCTCTCTTTCTCTCTCTCTCTCTCCCTCTGTATATATGAACACCTTATTAGTTCTGTTTCTCTGGAAAATCCTGACTAATTAATACATGATCAAATCACAGTATTAAGGGCAATGCATGTATTATCTCATTTAACCCTCAAGACAGCCTCCTGAGGCGTGTACTCTTCTCATTTGATAAGTGGATAAACGAAGTCACAGAAAGGGTCAAGGACTTGCGCAAGATCACATAGTTAGTAAGTGGCAGACTCAGACTGGACCTTGTTTCATGCTGAAGCCGTTGACCTTAACCCATGACTCCTCCCTTCTTCTTGGCATCTCCATGGCTGGGCTAGTGACTGACAACACATAGGAGACTGGTGAATATTTAAGTGAATGAACAAAGCCACAGACTTCTCTCTATTTCATTGCCTCTTCATCTTAATAAAAATAATTTAAAAAGTATATGGGCAGTATATAAGATCTAAGACTATATATAAAACTCTATAAAATCTTGATCCCAAAGAGTTATGTCTTCATCTGAATAGACATGTGGAAAAAACAGAACTGGAGAAGCACATGTAGTTACTCAGCTATGATTTATTGGACAGTAGCTTTTTTTTTTTTATTACTGTATTTAGGGTCATATGGAGGATTGTACTTGTGTCTTCCATCCAACTATAGTGAATGAGGTAGACTGGCATTCAGTGTGTATTCAGGTTTTTATTTTATTTTATATTTTATTTTATTTTCGTTGTGGGGTACAAGTAAGGATTTACTACATAAGTAAGTCTCATGCAGGTGAAGTTTAGGCTTCTAGCTGGCCCTCTCTCCCCCGATAGTGGACCAGGTACCCAGTATGTTGCCATGTGCCCCCTTCCCTCCCTACCTCCCTCCCCTAGCAGTGTCCAGCATCTGCCAATCACACCCTTGTGCTCATGTGACCAGTGATCAGCACCTGCTTATGAGTGAGAACATGTGGTATTCAGTTCTTTGTTTCTGTCATAGTTCACTTAATATGATGGTCTCCAGCTGCATCCATGTTGCTGCAAATGTCATGATTTTGTTCTTTACGGTTATTCCAGTGTCTTTCTAGAATGTGTTTTCCTGTACTGCAGTCTAGAAGGCTAAGAGCCACATTGCCAGCCTCCCTTGCAGCTCTGGTGGTGGATGTGAATTGAGTTTCAGCCTTCAGCGGCTGCTGGCTGAGATTTGGAGGTACAGGTGCAGAGGGACCCTCATTCTCCTGCTTTAACTCTTGCTGCTGCCATGCAGGGTTATGGAGGTGACAGGGTTTTGCCGCAGGATGATACAGACACCACAGCAGCACTGGCAGCGGGCTCAGTGTTCAGGCATTGCTCCCTGGAAGGTGGAGGGTCTCAGGATCGCGTTGTCTGTCCCTACTTGGAGCAGGGGGAGTCAGTGCTCTCTGCCGCGAGTTGAACCGGGACTGCACTTTCAACTCCCTCGTTCCTAAGGGGCCCCTGGGGTGCCAGTTTGGCCTCTAGTTCTGAGAGTCATTCCTGGAGGCCCAGCTCACTCTTCCCACCCTTCTGATAATTTCATAGGTACTTAGTTCCCTGTGTTAAGTCTCATCCTGCTGAAAATAGCCAGAGTGGTTTCTGCTTCCTGTAAATGAGCCTTGACTGATGCGGCTGCCTTCATAACTGTAGAAATGCAGCGTGGATTCCCTGGCTGGCTCGTTAGTGCTTTTTCTACTCTTTGCAGCTATCTACAGCTGCAGTTTGTCTGTGGTCATCTGCCATACTCCTGGGAAAGAGTTGAGAAAGGGAGGAAACCCACCAAGAGAAATTTTACCAACGTGAATCCCCAAATTTGAGATAACCACATCAGAATGACAAAGACTATGTTGGCTCATTTCCTGGGGTTTTTTCCTCTGAGTTTCATTGGTACTTACTTTCATCTTGAGATCTCCTTTTCTCTCTATTGTCCTTTTTTTCTCTGGACATAGGCATATTTTCTTTGATGTCTGCTAATCTGGAGATTTCTGCTACATGATTATTTCTACACAAGCCCCTCATTGCTAACTTGTGAATATAGGACAATTGTCCCCATGCCAAAATCATGTATTTCCCTTTTGCGTCATTTAATTCCAGGGCATGTAGATACTATTTTATCAATTTTACATTTGTTACTTATCAATTAAAAGGAAGCAGAAAAATCATTTTGGGGTTAAATAAGAGTGTCATTGGATATACTCAAAACTGTGACATTTTAGCTCCAGAAAGGATCTTGGTTGTCGTGTGGAATCTATCTCCCCACTTTAAGGATGAGTGAACTGAGGGCCAGGGAGATGTACAGGAAGTCATTCCCATGCTCACAAGGTGACCGGTGGCAGAGCCAGGCTCAGAGCACAGGGTGATGGCCTTGGGGAGTGTTCTTTCTACGTGGCTGAACTCACAGAATAGCCTTTGTTTAAACCTACTGATTTATTATATATTTGAACATGTGCACACGACAAGGAAAAACTGTGGTGTGGTTTTTTTTTTTTAACTGTTTTTACTATGTGCACATTTATTGATCAAGATGATTTTCTACGTGGGATAGTATTTTTCTAATAATTGAAAGTGGCATGTTGGGATTCTTTTTGATCCTTCTAAACCCTCTTTGCTGCATTCATTTAATTTTACATAAACATACTCTGAGACTGAAGCAAATCTGACTGGTTTTCAATGTGAAAACAAAATATCAAAACTGTTCTTGGAATTATTTCTAAACAGGACTTTAATCCTAATGAGAATTAGTAAAAATAAAAGAGTATCACTATATTTTGTAATTGTTATAGTAATTTTTCTTTCTCTCTCTCTCTTTCTCTCTTTCTCTCCCTCTCTTATCTCGGGGTAAACACTGCAGCCATGAGCTTCTCCTGTGAGTACTCCCGCCCTAGGTTAAATGGGGAAGGGATTAGGCAGGACTGTTACAAAGCCCACGTCACCTTCAGTACATAAACACTTGCTAAATATTTAATACAAATAGTTAATTTTTAACCATTGATTTTTAAGCTATTAATTATCATCATTATTTATTTAAGGAGCACTAGAGACTTCTAAGAGAGTTTAAGGGAAGTCAAATGTCATGCGAGAGGGTCAGGGGCAAATTGGCTCCAGTTTCTTCAGTTATGTTCCGAGCATGCCAGAAGGTATGCAGAACAGGAGTTATCCAGAAAAAGTGGCATTCCAAGGTGGTGACCACAGAACCCACCATAGCAAGCTGCCCATGTTTCAGTTGACTTTGTTGAGTTTTTAGAAAATGAGAGGTTAATACATTCCAGCTGGGAATGTTATTAATTCTCCCAAAAGGATGTATTCCTTAACTGGAGGGTAGTGGGAGCTGGTCACATGTGCACACTTGAATGAGTGTGGACTAGGAGTTGAAAGCAGGGAGGAGGGCGTTGTTTGAGGCAGATGGAGTAGCCTTTGTAAAGACTGGAGCTGAACAAAAGGGTGGCAGGGTGGTCCTGCATGTCAGAGACAACAAGAGCAAAGAGACAAGGCTACAGAAGTAGGCAGAGCCATGACTGGAAGCGCCCGAGTTGCGGTAAGAGTTCAGATTTCGTCCTGAAGACAATGGAAACTATCGATGACTTTAAAAGTCTTAATTAAAGCAGTGAAGTGACAGATCAGATTGAAGTTCTGGGAAGTTCAGACTGGCTGCAGTATGTGGGTGAGATTAGAGGAGAACCGGCTGGGGCAAGGATGCCATAGAGGCTGAGGGCTGGGAGGGACAAGAGAGGCTGCTGGACCAGCCATGGGGATGATGGGAGTGGCCAATGTGGACTGATGCGAGAGATGCTTAGGAGGCAGATGCAGGGCACTTGATGAGAAATAGGAGGTGGATGGCAAGGAGTATATTCACATTTCTGCCTGGGTAAATCAAATGTTTTGGGTGCCATTTCCAGGGTGCTCTCTCCTTTGGCAGTGATCAAAATAATGTGAACAATATTGCAGAATGATGTCAGGTTCAGTTTTGGGCACACAGAGTTTGAGCTTCCTGAGAGATGTTCAGCTAGAAATGACAACTGGCCCTGAGGGACTTGCTCTGGAGATGATCATTGGGGAATCATAGAGTTGATAAGGCTACTAGGCTGAGGCAGAAGAAAAGTGCTCTGAGAAATGGTGACATTTAAGAATGGGTGAGAGGTGAAGAGCTCACAAAGGAGGGGCCGGTGTGGTGGCAGCAAAACCAGAGGAGTATGGCATCCAAGAAAATAAGATAGAGAAATTTGGAGAAAGAGGGAGTGATGGGTACTATCCTGCCACTGACAATTGTTCGAGAAAATGACCCCAAACCTTCCATGCCTGTGGGGAGATGGAGGTCCTTGGGAGTCTTGAATGAGCTGTCCAGATGAAACTTTGGGCATAGAAGCAAGACCAGAATGGATCAGGGAGAAGAGGGGAGCACAGAGGGTCTACAGGTGCCACGGCAGGTTTAGTTGGAGGTATGCTCGAGCTCTTTAACAACTTGTATAGGCGTCGTATTACCCCTGATGTCCTGAATACCATCAGATGTCTTCCTTTCAATATTTCCTTTATCTTCAGGTAAAGAAAAAAGTCATTGGGGGCCAGATCAGGTGAGTATAGTGGATGTTTCAGTACGGTTATGTGTACAGTGCTGCCAGCATAAGCACAATATTGTTGACAGCTCTGATGGCCATTCTAGAAAAAGAATTCCAAAATTGCTTTGAGAGATGGACTAGGCACTGGCGTCGGTCCCCCCAAGGGGAGTACTTCAAAGCTGACCTTAGTGATATCCAGCAATGCGATGTGCAGTACTTTTCTAGGATGGTTTGCGAATCTAATTTTCGGGTCTCGTATGGACACAGACCATCTGAATGGTTTCAGGCTGGGAGAGCTGATACCGGACCTGGCTGTGGCTCTGAAGGACAGATTTTCTAAACAAAAAAGAGTATAGCTTTTATTTCATTTTATTTTTATTTTATTTTCATATATAGTCTGGGAAAAAAGATAGAAAATCGGGGATATGTGATTGTCAAGGAATGAACCATCCCTGGTGGTTCACTTGGTGCAGCTTATGAAGGCAGGACAGACCAAGATTACATCAAGGTCATTTAGCGTGACCTCAAGAAAGATTTCTTAATAGTCACAGCTTTGAGGTGCAGGTATTTATAGCTATACCTGTAATGTAATTTGTAGCACTTCTGCAGAAATTTATTAGCTGAAGAAAGTAAAATGCGCTGGAAAGATGAAGCTTTCTATACATTTTAGGTAGTGTATACATTTTACCTAGCAAGACACTTCCATTAGCACAAAAAATAATGGCCTTTTTCAACAAGATGACTGTCACAAAGAAAAAAATGTAGACAGTCAAATGATTTATTTCCCCATCCATGTTTGAGTTTATTCATGGAGAGATTCACCTTGTGAACTAATAATTTTCTCGGCTAAGAAAAATCAGCAGGAAATGTCTATTTTTTACTTTTTTTTTAGAGTGGGCTTCTTTAGGCTTAAAAATCATCTAAATCTATGACTTTGATACCTAGGGAAAAGGCTTTTTTCAATTGCTTTAACCTTTTTCAAAAAGTGACCTGTAGAGATAAATGTTCTCATGCTGAGAATCAAGGTTGTCTTTAAAATGTGTAGTAAGGTAGGCAGAACAGGAAGCAGATCACTTCCTTGAAGTGGTTTAAGAAAAACTTAAGATACCAGACCGAGGAAGAAACTTTTTTGAAAAGGTCAAGTTTAAGACCCATATCCTAGGCAATTAAGAAAAATAAAATAAACCTTGCTTTCAATGACAGGTTGTAGATGATGCCAGAACAGAAGAACCAGGACAGAAACAGGAAGAATTGGCTAAGAAGGAGAATTGGCAAATTAGCTTCTTTCTTTGGGCAAAAAAGGTTCATTCAGGGAGGCCAAGTGAAAGCAGGAAGATGTGGACAGACACAGGAATGAGCCTTGGTGGGCAGGGCTCAGCTTCTGGGAGGTCACAGATGTCAGGGTGAAGCCCACATATTTGGGGTCTCTTGACCTTTGGTTGGAGGTGAAGCCAACCTCACAGGGTTAACAAGAATTCTGGACAGAAATCCTGTTACAAATAAGTATTCATCACGCTGCACTTTGACCCACTTCCTTGTACTCAAAAGTCACCTGGCCCTGGATACTGGCCATTTGCATCCCCGTTGTTCCTGTAGATAGGATTGCTCACATGAGACTCTTAAGGCTTTTGTTGAAGATAGATAGGATCTCTGACAGTGGAATCATAAGGCTTTTGTTTAAGAATTGCTTACAATGTTTTTCAGATCCTGGACTCCAGTGAAATAGCTGATGCCAGCCAGCCAGTTTAAAGACCTCTCCCCACCCACAAAGGAGTGGAATCAGCATGAGAATATAGCTTCTTCACCTCCCTGTCCCAGGACTTCACCCTGTACTCGTCAGTCAGTCACCTGCCACCAGACTCCAGCCCACTCTGAAACCCCAGTCCCACACCCTCTGAGATGCATTTGCATTCCCCTTCAGTCTCCTCGCTTAGTGGTTCTACGATGAAGCCTTTTTCTCTGCTGCATCCTGGTATCTCTGTGCATTGATTTGCCATGTGCACCCGGCAATGACCTATTGTAGTTACAGAGACACAGACAACCCCTTCTGCCCCAGGCCACCGGCGCTCAATGGGTCCCCAGTGATGGTACTCAAGAGTCTCTGTCGAATTAGCAGGCAGTCCCTTCTTCCTTTTGTCTCTGACCGCCTTATGCTTCATCTTTCAGTTGCTTCTTCCCTGACTCCCCTGCCCTGAGGTCACCTCACACAGCCTCTCACCGGCTGTCCCCTCATCCTGTGGGTTCAGCAGCTTGTTCTCTGTGTTGACCTTGACTTAGGGTCATAGTCATTTTCTGCTCTCATTCTACCTCCTCTTGGCTTTCATAACCCACCCGTACCTCCTGGACTCTGACGTTGGCTATCAACGATTTCTAGATTTTTATATTTGCTTCTCACATGTCAGCAGCTTGAAATGAGATTAATTATAAAAACAGGTTGCATCCCTTCCAGGTGGCATGTATAGTCCAGGAGGAGTATCATGAATTCCAAAATGTCTTTTATCCTACAGAGAAAGAGTCCTTGTGGGAATTCAGGGTGGGAGTGTGGACGAGTTACTGAAATGAAGGTTTGGGGACATGGGGTTTTATGGTCGGAACTGTATACACTGAGTATACTCCAGAGCTGCTTACCTCCTGAGGCCATAACCTCCTGAGCCATACAGGACCCTGCTTACCCGTGGGCTTCCTGTTTGCCCATGGCTCCCTCACATTTCCCAGGCTTCCTTGCAGACAGGATGAGCCATCGGGCTGGCAAGAGATGTGGGCAGAAGTGATTAAGCCTGGTGCTTAAAACCATCCTGAGTGACCTTCTCATCTTTCCTTCCCTGGCTGTGGCAACCTTGCCAGACACTTGTTCCAGATGGTGTGTATGTAGGTGGAGGTGCGTAGCCATCCCACAACAGACCTCACAAGCAAGGAAAGCTTTATGCGACTGAGCTACCACATAAGGAGTTGGGGTTTTCTTGTGGCCTCAAGCATCACTGAGGTCTGACTAAGCTCATCTCTTTCAAGGTCTTTTCTGGAGAATCTAAGCAGAGAAAGTGCATTTTCCCTCTGATTGACTGTAATGCACATTCAGCTCTGCACTGCTGCTTAGGGTCTGGGATCTGGAAATGTGCTCTACCTGAGTCCTTGCCCCATGTCACCATCATCTTAGCTCGCTGGGTCATCAGCATTGCCAGACACTTTGCAGAGGCCATTTCCCATGAGCTCTTGGTCTCAGGGTTCTAGCCGATGGTGGCCAGGGTTTCTCAGGTTTATGTTCCTTGGTGAACACATACTGGCTGACTCTCTGTGATCCTCATCTGGTGACATGTGCCACTGTCGCTTTCATGAAATGTTATGCTTTTAGACACATTTCTCAGGATAATGAGAGCAGGTCAGGATGGAGTTTAAGACAGGTTCTTCCAAATAAAGGGGCTGCCTAGGGAACTTGGGTTTAAGCAAACATCCCTAAAGTCCAGGAAATCCTGAAGCTGGGTTTTGATGAAGACCCATGCTGCCCTTTCCCAAACTAAGGAATCAGAAGTAGGAATTATGTGTTTTCCTCTAACGGGCATTTTGGAGTATACTCAGTACAGGAGAGAGAAAAAGAGCTGCTCATTTCAAGTTGGCTGCTTGAGAAAGGGAGAAAGAGTTCCTTATTTAAAACTTCTCTTTTCTTGTTCTTCTTCTCATAGCATGACCTTGAATTTGATCTTGTGGCCTTGGTGGCTTTCCCCTGCTGACCCCATTGGGGTGGCCATAGCTGTCCCCAGCCTGATTAGCCACTACAGAGCAGAGGACTTGCCCTATATCTCTCCTGTTGGAGTGCACAGGTGTTGGCATGCTGAAAAAGTCTCTCTTGTAAATGGACCCAAGCCAATTTGGATGCACACCTCCTAGGTTCTTTCTGATACATTCAAGAAGTAGCCAAAGAAGTTTGAAGCAGGCGAGGGCTGGCATGTCCCTTGACTCTTTGCTTCTCGGTTTTTGTGACAGCAACTCTCAAAGCAGCTTTGGCCACACACAAAACATTCATTAAAAAGGTATTAATTGGCCAGCAGGCCCTCAAGTGCTCATCAACCTGTCCTGTGAGGTTGGTGAAGTCCAGCTTCCTGCCTCTTAGGTGCTCCAACTACCACTGGGCAGAAAGAGCCAGAAGGCAAATGCCGAGACTGTGGAAGCAGATCCTGTCACCCTGACAGCTGGCATCAGGCAAACAAAATCCTTTGATTTTAAGGGCCCACAGGCAGTTTAGGGGCTATTTTCACACACATGCTCCAAGGAAAAGGGTCTGGGCATCATTGGATTTTTTCCTGCAAAGAATAGGGAAGATTTTGTAAATATTTTCACCAATCCATATACTATGGTTTGAATGTTGCTGTCCCTCCAAAATTCACGTGTTGAAACCTGATCCCTAATACAACAGTAGTAAGAGGTGGGGCCTTGGGGAGGTAATTAGATCATGAAGGTAGAGCTCTCATGAAGGGGGATTAGTGCCCTTATTAGAGAGACATGAAGAAGCTAGTTCATCTTTTCTGCCATGTGAGGATGCAGCAAGAAGGAATGATCTATGACGGATGGGCCCTCATCAGATGCTGAATCTGCCAGCACTTTGATCCTGACTTCCCAGCCTCTAGAATCTTAAGCAATACATTTCTGTTGTTTATAAATTACTGTCTAAAATATTTTGTTATAGTAGCCCAAATGGACAAAGGTACTATATATCTTGAATACCTGTAATATCATCAATAAAAGCTCTTTTCTAGTGACTGTCATGACAATTAATTGGTCACCAATTGCATTTATGGAAACCATTTTTGATGATCTATAGCCTTATTTGATGACATCAAAAGAGCACACAGTAGCCTCCCTGTGTCTACTCTGGGCTTCTGAGTAAAACACCATGGTCCACCTGGGCTCTGCTCTCTTGACAAGGATGCTGGCAGTGCACTTCACATGGCACTGTATAACTGCAGTATTTTAAAATGAAGTTTACACATGGACAAAAGATGACACAGGGTGAGTGAAGCCATGCTTCCAGCTTCCTTTCCATCTATAGGTGACACCAGTAGTAACAGCAGCAGCTAATGTGAGGGACACATCACTGTTCCAAGTACCTTATGCTAAAAAAGTCACCTCTGCTGGGTTGTCTCATCAGCTTCTCATAAAAATCCAATGGAGGGGACTTCTTAGTTCCATCTTTCAGATAAGAAAACTGAGGCTCTAAGAAATTCTATACTTTCTCAATGCCAATAGCTAGTAAGTGCAATGATATTAACCTCAGAACCTGAGCTTGGGACTTCTCTGCTGCCCACTTCATTGAACCCAAAGCAAGTGGCTGTAAAAAAGAATGAAATCACGTCCTTTGCAGCAATGTGGATGCAGCAGGAGGCTATTATTCTAAGCAAATTAACAGAAAACTGGAAAACCGAATACTGCATGTTCTCACTTACAAGTGGGAGCTAAATACTGGGTACATAAGGACATAGAGATGAGAACAACAGACACTGGGAACTCCTAAAGTGGGGAGTGGAAAGGAGGAAGGGGGGCAGGGGTTGAAAAATTACCCATTGGCTACCATGCTCGTGTAGTCCTTGAATTAAAAAAAAAAGGATTAGAAGTAATTTTTTAAAAAGCGCATGGCAGGCCTGTTAGCAAGAGCTGTGTTCGGCATGGCAGAAAAGTTCAACTGGCTAACAGTGCCCTCACTCTGGCGGCCGTTGGACCTCATTGGATGCTCCTGGTCCCAGTGATAAGAGGCCAGTGCAGAATGTCTTGGCTTAGGCACCTCTATTACCCAGCTATCCTGAGAGAGCCCATCCAGGTGGTTGGATAAGGGTTGGATTTAGGTCATCTCACAGCTGCCCAGAATGGTTGCCCAAGATTGTCCTCCACTGCTGTCCTTCCAGATGAGTCCTGGCCTCTGACTGGCCATTCAAGAACTGTGGCAGGGTGTACATGAGCAATGGAATCTTTCTTCACATCTGCATGAAGAGGCCTCCCTTGCCTGCCTGGACCCCAGGTCTTGGTCTTGGCATGTCCCCTTGGAGGCTTTTGTCCCCCTGGGTCACTTTTATAGAACCTGAGGAAGTTCTCATTTCCCATGGGTTTCACCCTTGTTCTCTACGTAGTATTCATTTGTAGAGTACAATACAACTGGCCAGTGAATTTGATGAGCTTACATTCGTTGAACCTCTTCATGTATCTCACCATTTATGAGACTAATATCTGCACATATGGAGTAATCATATCAGTGGGGGCAGGGTAGCATGGGGGCCAGGCTTTGGTTTGGCTATTTCTGGCTGTGTGGCCACTGAGCAAATTATTTCATTTCAGTGTGCTTCTGTTTCCTTATCTCAGAATGAGAATACATAGTGTTTGCTTCACAGGGTTGTAGGACAATGAGATGAGTTAGTCTATGTGAATATCTCTCCCCAGCCAACTCAATTGAATGGACTTGCGGTGGGATTTAAATCATCTTTTCTTCTGGAGTTCTTTTGGCTGACCCCACATGATTTGCTGGCTTGACACCACAGGCCAATGTGGAAAATATTCTGTAAGTTGTGGAGGGTTTTGGGACAGTGGATGGATGGGAAGAACCCATTGAAGGCGTCATGAAGAGATGCTTCAACAGGAAACCCTGAATGCAGCATGAATCTTCAAGCCCTCAGTGGCTGGTTTACTTCTCATCCTCTTTATTTGAGTTTTATCTTGCTAAGTACCGTTCATCAATTTTTGAATATCTAAGTTATTTGAGGTCGTTCATTCAAGGCAAAATGCTGAAAGTAAAAGCCAAATCAAGAACCCAGGGGCTTTGAAGGCTTTTCTTGACTCGCGGCCACTTTCTGATTTTAAAGGCACTGACTTGACTTTTACAAGAGCCCATAGAATAATCTAACAGAAAATGGAAACCAAGAGCACAGCCATTCCCTTAAATATTTTATATTGCATTCAGATGTGCATTTTTCAAAGATCATTTCCTTGACATTTTCTGGGGGTATATTTCTTGGGAAATAAAATAAATATGTTTGGTTGGTGCTCATACCAATTTATTTAGAGCTATAAATAAGATAGAGATGCCTCCTGTCATTTGTACTAGGAAATGTAAGGATCAGAGGAATATTTTAGGAGGACAGGGCAAAGGATTAATAATACCGTTCGGATTATGCTGATGTAGGCTGACACTTGAAGCCATTTTAGCTGATCATCATGTGAATACTATGAAAAATGAACCATAGAGACTCCATGGCCAAAGACCAGGCCAGAGAGGAGCTACTATGCCCCTGGTCATATGATATATTAGGGGGAGCTGAGTGACAGAAGTGGATTTTCTAGCTTTCTAGTCAATGCACATTACACAACCTCTCCAACTGATCATGTCGATTATCTGGTAGTCAGGTCACTCTGACTGCTTCCCAGAGGCCAGGGATGACCCTTAAAAGGTAAGAAATCCAGTTATTCCAATTGGCGACTGATGTATGCATGCAAAGCTCCCAGAAGGAATATGTGAGGAACTTACTTGCTGCATTCTCCTCGGAATGAATCTATTCAAGAAATGTATCTATTGAATCACTGCATTGCTGCTGTGGGAGATGGGATGGAAATGGCTTCCCTCAGAGAGTGGCTGGGAAAAGATGATATGTGCAGATAATCAGCCATGGGACAAAGTTGTGACTTCAGGACAAGTGAGGCCAGATCCTGGAGAGTTACTGGAAATTCAGAGAACAGACATCCCCAAATCTGGATTGAACAGGGATGGCTCTGCAGAGGCAAAGGGACAGAGCAGGGAATAGAGGATGGAAAGATGTCATCTCAGTGTGGAGGAGGAGGGCAGGTATCCATGGCAACAGGGGAGGCAGGGGCAGGACAAAGAAGAGCATGTTTAAAATGTAAAAGCATCCTATGTGTCCACTGATGAGTGAATGGATTTAAAAATGCAGTAGATATACATATAAATATACATATGTATATATACAATGGAATATTATGCAGCCTTTAACAAGGAGATCTTGCCATTTATAACAACGCGAATGAAGCTAGAGGACATTATGCTCAGCAAAATAAACCAGGCACAGAAACACAAATACTGCAGGATCTTACTCATAAGTGGAAGCTAGCATAGTCAAACTCACAGAGGCAGAGAGCAGAAGGGTGGCTACCAGGGGCTAGGAGGAGGGGGAATTGAGATATTGGTCAGAGGGTACAAAGTTTTAGTTAGACTGAGTAAGTTCTGGAGAGCTATGCTACAGCAGAGACACTATAGTTCATAATGCTGTACTGATACTTGAAATGTGCTAAGAAGGCACTTGGCACTTACCAGCTTCTTGAGTGTTCTTACCACATACACATCCCCTTGTGAAGTGATGGATATGTTAGTTGGCTCGATTGTGGTGGTTATTCCACAATGCACAGGTATATTGAAACATCAAGTTGTACTTCCTCAATGTACACAATTTTTATTCAGTTATACCTCAATAAAATTGAAAAAAAAGAGAGGAGACAGAGAGATGATGATGGATGAGTATCTCCTTGTGACCTGGGGGAGGGGGGCCAGCTGGTGGGGGCTGGAGGAAGAGGAGGCTAGAGGGTGGGCAGGACTCAGCCACGGCCCTTGATTTTCAGGACTTCAGGCAGAAGGAAGCGGGAGATAGTAAGAGACCTAAAATAAATCAGATATGAAATACCTCAAGGGAACACAATCTTGTAAGAACTTTTAAATCCTTTTAAAAGTAATGAGAAGCCTTCATCATATAAACACAGTGTAAACAATAACGTTCAAATTCAGTTATCTTATAAGTTTAAATTTTGTGTGTTGCTTGTTTTCCAGAGTTAGGCAAAGCAGCCCAGCTCAATTTTTTTTTTTATATCCCATCCTTAAAATAGCAGCAGCCTGAAAGACAAGTGGGGTATGTGCAAGAGGAAGCAAGACATATTTAGTGGAAGAGAAAGCAGTGCTGCCATATACTTGTTTTATTTTAAATTTTGAAAGCAAACTATTTATTTCCCCCTTTCCCTTATATGTCAGTACGCCTAGGATCCAAGTCACTTAGGAAATTTGGGAGATTTTTTTTATTTGGAATCACTGAGGTGAATACAAATGTAGTGGAGACGATGTATGAGCTCGAGACTCTCAGGATGGCTTCATGTGACTTGACAGCCACTGTCCCCTTCTTTCTCTTGCCCAAGAGATTCCTCATATTAAAACCCAGACACTGCTTCAGAATCCTTTTGAACACGCTGCTCTTGAGGAATCTCTCCCAGTTGAATTTGCCATCAGGTGGAAACAATTTGCTGTCTGGCTTTGAGTGTTAGAATGATTCTCCCACTTTGGGGAGGCACCTGGAAGCCTCATTCCCCCACAGGTCCTGGGTCCCACACCCTCTGATTTAGTAGGGCTGGGTGCAGCCTGAGATTTTGCTGTTGAGGCTGCTGGGGTCCATAGTTTGAGAACCACTGTTTCGGATTTTAACACAACCATCGACAGAAGGCAGCTCAATTTTCCCTTTCAATGAAGATTAGTGGGTGAAGAAACCAACAGTTTCCTTACATTTCCCCTCCTTCCTTGTTTTCTCAGTTTTTCCATTTGACTTCCTAATTAGAATGCTTTACAAACCTATGGTCTTAAGTCAAGAAGATGTCATAGTCCAGGATCACTCGTTTTTTTGACCTTCCAGTGACCACAGTACCTTAGCTGAAATATAGCCTGATGTTTTTGAATATGAAATGAGATGAATTCAGACTATAAGAAGAGTTGGTAGGTTGGCAGAGTAGCCAAAAGAAGAAGAATGAGCTGGAAGTTTATGAAATGCCCCAGTTTTCACACAAGGTCAAAGGTTAGTATGGTTGGTGATGTGGCTGGTTATCAGCAGTTGGATAATGTTTATGAAGTGCCACAAAACTGGGTGGCTTCAATAACAGAAATCTCTCATCTCACAGTTCTGGAAATTACACATCCAGGATCAGGCTGTCATGAGTGTTTGTTCCTTCAGAGGGTGGTGAGGAAGAGTCTGTCCCAAGCCTGTTGCCCTGCTTCTAGGGGTTGCTCCTCAGATTGTAGATGCACCCACCTCCCAGCCTCTGCCTTAATTTTCACACAGTGTTGTCTCTCTATGTGTGTCTCTGTGTCCAAATCTTTCCCCCTTAAAAAAATTTTATTTTAGAGTTGTGGAGTGCAAGTGAGGATTTACTATATAAACAGGCTGCATGCAGGGGAATTTTGGGCTTCTGGCTGGCCATCTCTCCCCCTGGTAGTGGACCAGGTACCCTTTGTGTCATCACATGCCCTCCTCCCTCCCCTAGCAGAGCCTGGAGTCCGCCAATCCCACCCTTGTGCTGGTATAACTAGTGTTCAGGGCCCACTTATGAGTGAGATCATAGGGTATTCAGTTCTTTGTTTCTGTGATGGTTCACTTAATATGATGGTCTCCAACTATATTCAAGTTGCTGTGAAGACCTTGAGTTTGTTCTTCTTTATGGCTGTATAATACTCCATTGGGTATATGTATCACATTTTCTTCATCCAGTTCACTTTCGATGGGCATCTGGGTTGGTTCCATGTTTTTGCTATTGTGAATTGTTTGGCAATACACATGCATATGCCAGTGTCTTTTTGATAGAGCATTTCATGTTCCTCAAAGAATACCAGTTGCACTGGATTTGGGCCCATTCTAATAGCCTCATCTCAACTAATTACATTAAAAACATTTTTTAGATTTGGGGGGTACATGTGGTTTGTGACGTGGGCTTATTGCATGATGGTGAGGTTTGGGCTTCTGTTGAGCCTGTCATCCAAATGGTGAGCATGGTACCCGATAGTCAGTTTTTCAACCCTTACCCCCCTTCCTCCCTCCCTCCCTCCCCCCTTTAGGACTCCCCAGTGTCTGTAGTTCCATCTTTAGGTCTGTGTACCCAGCATTTAGCTCCCACTTACAAGTCAGAATGTATTGGGTTTTCTGTTTCTGCTTAGATTTGCTTAGAATAATGACCCCCAGTTGCATTTGCGTTGCTACAAATGACATGATTTCATTCCTTTTTTAATGGCTACATAGTATTCCAAGATGTGTATTACCACATTTTAAAAATCCAATCCACTGTTGATGGACAACTGGGTTGGCTCTATGCCTTTGCTATTGTGAATAGTGCTGTGAGAAACATACCAGTACATAATTATATCTATAATAACCCTATTGACAAATAAAGTCCTGTTCTGAGGTACAGGGGGTTAGTACTTCGGCACATGAGTTTTTGAGGGACATAATTCAGCTCTTACCAGGGACCCTGAGCTTACTGCCCAGGCTACCTGCAGACTATCTGGCCACCATGAAAACCCTGAAGGCCCGTGGGGGGAGTCACCTGGGAGCTCCCGTACCAGCACCCTCCCTCTTCCACTGACTCTGGGGATCAGCCAAAGCCACTGACTGGGTCTGGAGGCTGGTTCACTTCCATTTCCCTTCGTGTACCAACTTTGTACTTTGAGTTGCTGCATTCCAAGATTATACCATCTCAAATGGGAAGATCAAATGTTAGGCTTGTAGAAAAGGCATTTGTTTCTAAAAAGGTGGGAACTTGTTATAACTGATACTGCAATTAAGAGTCATGTTAACTCTTGACTCCAAGACAAAGGCACGGCTCTTCTGAGCTGGGATGTCTGCCAAACATCTGCCAGGGAAAATAGAAGTAGTAAATATGTCGGTGGCTGGAGGTGTCTGGAGGGTGTCTGGAGGGGCCTTGATGATCTGGAGTGCAGCTCTGACGTGCGACGGGGCTGCCAAGGCCAGTTACATGGCTTGTGTTTTGATCTGAGCAGCTCTTGCCTAGCTTCCTGTGGCGAGCCTTTCCCTGTATCTGTCAGGAGGATTACCTTGTTCATTAATGTGTCACTAGAATTTAAAATGTCACCTTTCTGCTTCTCAGGTAATTGTTGCCGACAGGTTTGAGGTGTATTGTGAAAAGCAAGTTTCTTAGCAAAACGAAGACCCCACAGAATATTGACAGGATGTGGGCTTGACTTTTAACTACTTGTGTTCCATGGATAACTCATTTATTGCAGCACAAGGATCGCTGGTGTGCTTGTCGCTTTATAAGTTCCCTTTTGCCAGTTTGTTTTACTAATTCCAGAGTCTGCAACACTGTGCAGTCAGGTGCTGGCCTTCTGTGGGTCATGTTTGCAGTGGGGGAAAACATTTCCCTTTGGTTGCTTTTAGAACATCTTTTCCTTTGCTCGTACTTTTCCCCGTTCCTGGGGGTGCTGTCGCCTCTGGGTATCTCCTGAGTTGGGTATCTCCTGAGCTGAGCTGAGAACTTCAAACCCCCAAGGTGGGGGCTTTTTTGTTTTAAGAGTCCCTGGCTCTCTCTGTCACCCAGGCTGGAGTATGGTGGTGTGATCATAGCTCCCTCAGTCTCGAACTCCTAGCCTCAGGTGATCCTCCCACCACTACTTCCCAAAGAGCCTGGGTTACAGGTGTGAGCCACCATGCCCAGGCATATGGGGCCTTAACACCTGTGGCTTGGATCTCAGGGAGCAATGGAGAGTTGTTGACACCTGGTGTCTGGCTTTCTACCTCTTTTGTCAGATTATTCATTTCATCTCTCTCAGTAGGCTCTTTAAAATAAATTCATGAGACAAATAGAATAAGGAAGAGCCCACCATTCTTCCATTTCTAGTTTTTGGGATCACTCAGGGGGCTCTGTGTTGGCCTAGCTTTCTTTTGTCCACTTTCTTTTGTTGTATCATTTGGAAGAGCATTCTGGTTTGGATCATGAAATCTGTATACTGAAGAGGCCATGCTCCACAGAAACGGGCTCACAAATGTATTCATGTGTCATAGGAATAAGGACTCTCATCATTCTTTCAGGCAGGATGGCATAAAAGACAAAGCTTGGAATTCACGTCCATGGGCTCCTGGGGCCCTGCTTCACTCCTTGGCTTTCTTGCTTTACTGCCTTGCTTGTGTTTACAAGGATTCTTTTTAGAAATGCCTGTAAAAAGTGTGGAAATAAATGAAGACCAACCAAACGAGAACAGGCAGAAGCTATTTATTCTGAGCTTGCTATGGCAAGGGAGTCGGCCACTGTCACGTGTGTTTGGTAGAGACTCAGAGGCAGGTAGAGGAGCAGTGAAGTGTCATGGTGGAAAAGAGAGGCTCTGGGTGTGCCCTGATGGGAGGCTTTTGGCCTGTGAGAGCTGGAGGTAGGCTCACCAGAAGTGGGCATCCCATGGAATTGGTTAGGGGAACGTATTTGGGTTCTCTGGCTGGTCCTAAATAGAAAGTAGAGAAAAAAATTAGGGGACTTGTGTGTTATAAGTCAAGTTTTGGCCACTTTAGGCCAGTTCCTGAAATGTTATTAGAGAGAGTATGAATTATAGAGAAAAGGCTGGCTTCCTGGGCTGGTAGCTGCAGATTGTGGGCCACAGTTGTATTTGTATGTATGATCTGGTGATTGTCTGCTTATATAGTCAGTCCCTCAAAAGCAATCACTAGCGCAGGCTGTATCAGGTACATTTATTAATGGTACAGTTGAACTCTAGTATCCTTATTTTTTTGCCAGACAAGTTTCAAGTGAAGTATAATTCACAGAAATTCACATATAGTACGTAAGCTGGTTACTCTTGAACAGTGGTATTAGTTCTTTACCTGGAATTGTTAAAGAGAGAGAGAGAGAGATATATATCCATATATATTATAATTATATATACTATAACAATGTATGCACATATACATATTTATAATTATATATGCTATAATTATATATGTATAGAGATATGTGTATGTATATATGTTTATGTGTATGTATATATGTATGCATATATATCTTGTCCAATTGTCATTTTTAGAGATTCAATATTTTTAGAGAAAATGGTTTAAGTTACTGATACACAGATGATTTTATAATGTTAATTCATAGTAAATTAATTTCAACACCACTTTTCTCTCCTTTTTATTCTTAGTTTAAATGCCACATAATCAATGTCTTCCATAGGTTATTTTGTTTTAAGGAGGAGTGACTCACTTGTGTGACTTTCAGTATTTAGGACTTTCTCGGAGGACGCACATACCCAGAGCCTAGGGAATGCCACTCCCCTGCCCCAATGATCTGTTCTCATTCTCTTTCTTGGTGTTATCCTACCCCTGAAATCTCATGTCACTATCTCCTGTGCATCTCCACAGGCCCAGAAAGTCTTGTCAAACACTCCATGATGCAGTGGGCATTGTGTGTCTCCAACCATACGTCTCCAATTCTAAATTGCACGTCGCTCCCCTTTTCTGAGCTTACACATCTTCCCCAAGTTACCTGCTGCTGAGAGTCTGTCTCAGGTTACTTGGCAGCCTGCTGCTTGGCCGTCCTTGGGCCAGGTATTCACACATTCACACCTGGTCCAGCAAGCTGTGACTGAATGCTCCCATGGGTCCCTAAACATGGCTCCCTCACTGCAGCCCCTGTAAACCTGACTGGATTCTGATCCTAGGTGTTCACAGAGGAGTGTGGGAAAGTACCTGTTTCAAGGAAAGTTTATCCCTAACTTCCTTCTCCAAAGGAAATAGATTCAGAGACTTTTGTTGGGACCTGCAATTCAGAAGGGGAGAGTGCAGCATCCTCCTGAAGACTACACACTCCAGGAGGGAGAATGAAAATAAGAATGCACTTCAGGTCTGGAGAGTGAGCAGAATGATTGAGACTCTGTTCTTGACAAGAGAGGGAAGCTGCCCACAAAGCAGATCCCATGTCCTTCTGCAACAATGTCCTCTTCTTCCCTGCAAGGCAATCAAAGGAAATGACCCTGAGAAGAATTCTGAATTCTTATAAGCCTGGAAATTGCCAGCGTTTTGGTCTTTAAATTATAGGACATTTAGAACTTCAAGGAATGAAAATTGGAGTTAAGGGCATGTCCTTATTTCTACAGGTGATTCCAGGCTTTGGGTGTGCTCCATGCAACCCTTGTGTATGGGGAGTGATTTATTCTTTCACATTTGGTTTGTTCTTTAAACCATTCCTCCGGGGTAGAGCTTGGCCAGGTTTAAACAGATCTGATACCTTGTCAGACTTTAGTTCTAGTTCATTTGTGGCACCTTGTCATGGTTGAGATACTGCAATAGAATAGCAGCTCCTAGGTTTTTCTGACAATTCGTTTCCATTTAAATTACTCCCTAAAATTTCCCTTGGCATAAGCCTCCCATTTGGTGGTTGTAACATACAACGTGAATTTGAATCCTAACATTTTCAGCCATTCATCCTCCTGAAGGTGTGAGGTGTGTAGGGTAATTTGCTGAGGGCTATCTGCTCATTATTTTTGGCAAATTAAGAGAATACCTCAGAACCAGCCAGAAGTAAGCACGGAAATTCCCAGACAGAGTTAATAAGCTGTTCTGGTCACGTGTGCTCTTCCACCCTATTTGAATTGTGCTGCTGGTGGCGCCAGCGTTGGCAGCAGGAAGAAATATGATGTTCAGCTAATGGCTTGAGAAGGGGAGGAAAGGACTTGGGGTCACCTGTGGCATATCCTATTTTGAGCTGAGCCAAAGGAGATTAAATGCTGTCACTGGCTTGATTAGCATTGCCACTTGCCTGGCTCTTGACTTCGAAACATATTAATTCCGAGCAGAGCAGCTCATAGCAGAGTTGTCTTGTCTACACTTGCAACTAGCCTTGTCAAATCCCACAGCAATGAGCTGACTGGAGAGGGAGGTTGAGGCAGGCACAGCCCCGCTTGTCTTTTGTTTGCTTTTATGGCAAAGGCTTTCAAAATAGAGCTAAATTGCTTAAGCTGGAGACTGCAAGGTAATTGGTGTTTTGTGTCTCAAGTTAAAGCTCTTTTTTTTCTTTTTTTTTAATCAGCGTTCTAGAGCAGTCATCTTAAATCTATTCAGATGTGTACATGCATTTATTCATGTGAATGTCAGGAAATTTCTTGTTAAGATAACCTTTCTAAGTACATCATTGTGATGTGAATTGGTAATGTGCTCCTATGGTCGAAAGTCCTCTGTGCTTGGGATTTTAAATGCCCAATGTGCTGTCTCACCTGGCACAGAATTATCTAGGTTCAGGTGTTCTGCAGGTCAAATCATGGCTTTTACGAGTTACAGTGAAAGCCTTTTACATCCCATTTGCTGATAGATTGAAAGTAGTTCTGCACCTAAAGTTTTTATCTCAAGTTCTGCAGACCCATTCTCCCTCTTGTGGGAGACTGAGAGCTTGGTAGGTCCGTGATCTTTGGAGCTGACACACCTGGGCTCTGATTCCAGCCCAGACACTCACCAGGTGCCTTTGTCTTTTATGCACAAAAAACTTTGTGGGCAAATTGGAGCAAATTATAAGCACTGTCATTGAATAATAGAATATGAATTTTAAAAGCCTTTTGATATGTGAGGCCAACTTTTCTTTTTGAAATGCTATGCTTGTTCTGAAATTCATCGGATATTGTTATTTAAATAACCTCACCCAATGTGTAGGAAAATTGTTTTGTTATTGTTCTAATGTGTGTTTCTTTGATTACTTGTGAGGTTAACCACTTTTTTTCATATGTTTATTGGCTTTTTACGGTTTCTTTTTTGAATTACCTGTTAATGTGTTTTGCAAGTTCCCTTGCTTCCTCAATACAATGAAGTAATAATACAAATGATAAAGAAATCGTACTTGCTTTTGGAAGTTATAACAATATTGCCATAGCTCTTTTCTTTCTTTTTTCCACAGTGGATCCAACACATGTTGTGTGAACCTGATGTGTCTCTGTCAACCTCACACTCTTCAAACCTACCATTTGGCGTGTGGAGCTTCTTCTCTGGTTCTATTTTTCTCTTTGTCACAGGTAGTTCCAGAGTCACCCCTTTTCTTCTCGTTTGTCCATCTTAGAAGATGTTTCAATGTTTCCTATTAAAACCACACTTGCCAGGTCTTTTAACAGATGAGGATGGTTCGGGCAACAGTTCTCTTCTGCCAAGATCTGGGGCTGCCTTTCAGACAGCCCCCACTCCACCGGGACCGGGCTCTTGTTGGCTTTATAGCACAGGCAGAGAGCTGTTCCCTTGGGTCTAGTAGGAGGTCATGGATGTTGAGAAGCATTCATCCCTTCTATCACTCAATAAAAATTAATCAAGGCACTGTCACGTTCAAAGTCCTATTCCGTTTTGTTCTGTTTTGTGTAGGGGTCTCACTGCCTTGCCCAGGCTGGAGTACAGTGGCACAATCACAGCTTACCACAGTTTTGACCTCCAGGGCTCAGGCAATCCTTCTGCCTCAGCCTCCTGAGTAGCTGGAACTACAGGTATGCACCACCACACCTGGCTAATTTTTTTTTTTTTTTTTTTCGTAGAGACAAGGTCTTGCTATGTTGCTCAGTCTGGTCTCAAACCCCTGGACTCAAGCAATCTTCCCACCTTGGCCTCCCAAAGCCAAGTTCTATTCTAAGCACTGAGAATTCAGACGTGAACAGAGCAGATACAATCTCCCACCTTCATAAATGTCACCACTCGGCATGGGGAGTTGCACAGCGAACAAGACTCAAAATGTGTAATATGCCAAAAGAGGGCATGAGACAGAGAATGGTAGAGGGTAGGCACCAAGGATCGGGAGGGGTCGCTTTGTATAGAGCCATCTGGGAAAGCTCAAAGCTGTGGCTTTGTATAGAGCGATCTGGGAAAGCTTCCCTGAGAAGATGAGACCTGAGGGGAATGAGGGAGCCAGTCCTGTAGATCCCTGGGTAAACAATGTTCCAGGTAGAGAAATAACAGGCATCCACGCTCTGAGTGGGGGCCACACAGGAGGTGACTGAGAAAAATGGAGGAGTTAGCCTGTGAGGTGAGAGTGCTAATGGGGACCCGTTCATGGGAGGCCTTATTGACCCTTAGATGGATTTTGACTTTTGCTCTAGGTAGGATGGATGTCAGTGGATGATGAGCAGAAGGGTGGTATAATTTCACTTTTTTTCCCATTTTTATTCTTAAAATTTTTTTTTCTTTTGCAGAGATAGGGTCTCACTGTGTTACCCAGCCCTGGTCTCAAACTCTTGACTTCAAGCTATCCTCCTGCTTCTGCCTCCCAAAGTGCTGGAATTATAGCCCACCACACCTGGCCTCACTTGTGTTTTAAAGGGATGACTTTGACCACTGTGTGGTGTACAGGCTGTCAAGGAAGAGAAGGGTCCAGGGAAGGACCAGGGGCACTAGGTGGGAGACGGTTGCACTGATCCAGCAAAAAAGGATGGAGTGTGGGAACAGGATGGTGCAGAAGGGTGTGGGGTCCCAGTGGTCAGATTCCATCCAGTTGTGCTCAGAGGATTTGCTGCTAGTTTGCATGAGGAGTGTGTATTAGTTTGCTAGAGCAGCTGTAACAAAGTAATACACACTGGGTGGCCTCAACAATAAAAATCTATTGTCTCACAGTTCTGGAGGCTGAAAGTCCAAGATAAAAGTGCCAGTGGGCCAGTTCCTTCTGAGGGCCATAAAGAAGGATCTGTTCCAGGCCTCTCTTTGGTGAGTTGTTGGCAGTCTTTGGTGGTCCTTGTCCATGCCTCACCCTGATCTCTGCCTTCATCTTCATGTGGCCTTATCCCCATGCTAGTCTGTGTTCAGATTTCCCATATTTATAAGGACATCAGTTCTACTGGATGAGGAGCCCACCCTGCTCTGTAGGACCTCATCTAAACTTAATTAATTACATCTGCAGTGGCGTAATTCTAAATAAGATTGTATTCTGAGGTACTAGGGGGTTAAGATTTCAACATATATTTGAGTGACAAAATTTAGTTTATGACAAGGCATAGGAAATGGCTGTTCATTCAGGGTCCTAAGGTCAAGCTTCTCAATGCACGGCCTCAATACTGATCTCCTCAAGCCTGGGGTATTTGAGGGGCAGGGCCTGGGCAGGAGGGCAGGTCCAGGCTGGGCCAGGTGGTCAGCAGCCTCCCTCAGTGTATTGAAAAAGAATAATCCTTCTCTATGTACCAGGGCATGAAAAAGCTTGGAAAGCACTGCCCTTATTCTAGTCATTGTTCTTGTTCATGAAATAAGTAGCTCAGATAAGACCAGAAATAAAGATTATTCAGAGTCTTAATTTATCCACTAAGTACTTGTTCTAGCAATAAGCCAAAAGTATAGTTACACTCAAACTCTCTACCCTCTTCAATTCCTTCTCTGTCATTTTGTCGTCCTTTTCTTCAATATCTTACCATGACATCTTTTAACAATTGCCCAGGAGTTTGTTTTCATCTGGAGATGAAACCGTTCAAGGTAAATGATGCTATCTGTGAGTTCACGATTTCTCCTAGAGTGTAGGATCACTCAACAGAAACAGATCTTAAACCTCCCAGTGTGTCCAGGGATGAGTCATGGTTCTAGTTACAACCTGAAGAGTTTGCTGACCACAGCATTCCCAGGGGTGCTTCTGCCTTCACATGACAGTTTGGAATTTTTCCATTACTGTAAATTAAATTCACACTCATCTTTTCTAAGGTCCAGGGTATTTTTTAAACAAAAGCAGAGGGGACTACCTATCTTGTCAAACATAATATTACCATATAGCAATTCTCTAGCCATTGTCAATAAGCTCTATTGTAGTCTGGCGACAAATGCCCCTTTTTAGCTTGGTGTAAACATGCAATGTTCATGCACCCAAGTTTTCTGCACCCAATTTGTATTTTCTGGTGCTAGTATTTAGAGTTTGATCCCAAGTATATAAAATATGAAAGAAGACCTAAATATACTGCTTTTATCTGCTTATTCCAATAAATACCCAACTCACAAGGGTGTTTTTAAAATCCAGCTGTCCTGAGCAGTTTATCTTGTGGGACCGTGGGAAGGAACATTTGGCTTGAGAAAGCAGAGGCTGAACCAGAAAGCCCTGCGAATTGCTTAAGAACAAATAATTTCCCACATTCCAAAGAAGAAGAAGAAACCCTGTTAAGTCCAAATTAACCTCTTATGCATAGATCCAAACATTAGTTTTGTCCTGGATGGTGGTGTTTATTCACTCATACTCTTCTTTAGGATCTGTTAGAATCCTAAAGAAGATTCTTAATGGCCAACTCATCATCTCAGGCTATAGCTAAATTTATTGCCATCTGAACGCCATGGTCACACAAATAGCATATTTTTTCTTATCTCTATTTGATTTTTAACTATTTCACAGTACATTCAAATCTTCAAAATGTGTTCAAATTTGCTTTATGGCCCAATATATTGTTGATTTTAATAAATGTTTCATGTACGCTTGTGAAAAATTTGTATTTCCCATTTTTCTGAATGAAATATTCTTTTTTTAAAAATAATTTTTTTATTTTAATAGATTAGGGGTGATTTTTGGTTACAGGGTTGCATTGTATAGTGGTGAAAAGTTTGGGCTTTAAGTGTACTTATCACCCCCATTTGTGCACATTGTACCTGATAGGTGATTTCTCATCCCTTCCCACCTTCCCACTTACCCCCTTCTGAGTTTCCAGTGTCCATTATTCCATTCTCTATGCCTTTGCAGACCATACGCTTAGCTCCCACTTATAAGTGAGAACATGCAATACTTGGTTTTCTGTTCTTGCATTACTTCACTCAGATTAATGGTCTCCAATTCCACCCGAGATGCTGCCAATGACATTATTTTGTTCTTTCTATAGCTGAATAGTATTCCATGGTATAATATTCACTGATCAGCTGATGGTCATTTAGGTTGATTCCACATCTTTACAATTTTGTGAATTGTGCTGCAATAAACATGCAGGCACAGGTGTGTTTTTTTGTGTAATGACCTCTGTTCCTTTGCGTAGATACCAAGTAGTGGGATTGCTGGATCAAATGATAGATCTACTTTTAGTTCATTGAGAAATCTCCATGCTGATTTTCACAGAGGTTGGACTAATTTATGTTCCAAACAACAGTGTATATGCACCATATCTGTGTCAACATCTATTGTTTTTTTATTTTTTAATAATGGCCATTTTGACTGATATAGGATGGTATCTCATTGTGGTTTTAATTTGCATTTCCCCGATGATGAGTGATGTTGAACATTTTTTCATATGTTT
Source organism: Tarsius wallacei (assembly GCA_963574415.1). NCBI lineage: Eukaryota > Metazoa > Chordata > Mammalia > Primates > Tarsiidae > Tarsius > Tarsius wallacei. The sequence goes on along the minus strand of CAUYQG010111515.1, from coordinate 19,159 downwards.
CCTTACCATTTGTATATCTTCTTTTGAGAGCTGTCTGCTTGTGTAATTTGCCCACTTTTTAACCGGGTCATTCGCTTTTTTCTTGATGGTTTGTTTCAGCCCTTTATAGATTCTGTTAGTTCCCTGTTGGATGTACTATTAGTAAGTATTACCCTGAATGTAATATTCTTTATAGGTGCCTAAATCCTACTGCTTATTGCTTATAGAGTTCAAATCGTTTACAACTTTTACGATGTATATACACATACATGTATATTGTCCATTTGATCTGTCAATTGTTAAAAGCGTTACATGAACATTTCCCACATGATTGTTGATTTGAATTTTTCTCCCATGGTTCAGTCATAATTACTTTGTCTATTTTGGGTCTATTTTATGAGTTGCTTACAAGTTTCAAATTATTATATCTTTCTGGTAAATCAAAGCTGTTATTTTGTTTTAATTCTATGCTTAGAATTGCTTTTTGCCTTGAGTTTTATATATCTGATATATAAATTCATATATATGTCTGTCCCTCTATCAATCATCTATCTACCTCTTCTATAAAATACCTAATAGAGTCATACCAGTTTTCTTTTGCCTACTATTTTCCTGACTTATCTTCTCCTATTCTTTTTCTTTAAAACTTCTCATATTCCTTAATTTTGTAAGCAATGTAGCTAAATGTTTCAATCCAATTTGACCATTTTTATCTTTAAGCTGGAATCTTTAGTTCATTTACATTATTATCATGACATATATTTGGGTTAATATCTATCATGCACTTCTGTCTTTGTTATATGTTTCTCCTTGTTTTCTGCTTTAGTTTTCTCATTCAATTTTTCCTCACTGTAGTTTAGAAGTTTAGTTTTTTATGTTTTTACTGTCTACTATCAAAATTTTGTACCTTTTTTTGCCCTTTTTTCAGTCAATCTGGCCTGGAGGTCTGTCAGTCTTATTTATCCTTTTGAAGAACCAGATTTTTTGTCTTCTTCTGCAACTGTGACTTTATCTTAGTAATCTGGGGTTTTTTTTTTTTTTTTGCTGAAATTTGGACTTAGTTGTTCTTGCCTTTCCAGTTACCTTAGGTGTGATGTTGGCTTGACATTTATTTATGATCTATTTTCTTGATATGAGCATGCAGCACTATGAATTTCCTTCTCATCACTGTTTTCATGGCATCCCAGAGATTTTGATAAGGTGTGTCTTTGTTTTCATTTGTTTCTAGGAATCTTTTTATTTCTGTCTTCATTTCTGACCCAAAAATCATTTGGCATCATGTTATTTAGTGTCCATGTCTTTGTGTGTTTAGTGGGAATTTTGTTAGTGGTGATATTTATTTTTATTCCACTGTGGTCTGAGAAGATGTTTGGTGTTTTTTCAAACTTTTGAAATTTGTTCATGCTTGATTTATGCCAGAGAATATGATCAATATTAGAGTGTGTTCCATGTGCTATGAGTAGACTGTATAGTCTTTATTTGTTGGGTGAAGTGTTCTGTAAATGTCTATTAAATGGTTTTTTGCATTGATGATTTATTTAGAGCTGTTTGTGAGATATTAAAGTCTCCAACTATGATTGTGTGGGTGTCTTTGTCCTCTCTTAGTTTATGTAGCAATTGTTTTATAAAACCAGGTGCTCCAGGGTTGGGTGCACATACATTCAAGATGGATATTTCTTGCTGGTGGATTAAACCTTTTATCATTATGTCGTATTCTTCTGTGTCCTTTTAAAACTTTTATTGGTTTAAAGTCTGTTTTTCTGGTCTGTCTTTCTGAATAGCTACCCCTGTACTTTTTTGTTTCTCATTTGCCTGGAAGGCTGTTTTCCAGTCTTTTACCTTGAGTCTGTGGGTGTCATTTGCAGTGAGATGGATTTCCTGGAGGCAGAAGAATGTTGAATCACATTTCTTTCTTTTTTTTTTTTGAGTTGGAGTCTCACTCTGTCGCCCAGACTGGAGTGCAGTGGCTGCTCCCGGCCACCGCAGCCTCAACCTGCTGGGCTCCGGTGATCCTTCCACCTCAGCCTTCCAAGTAGCTGGAACTACAGGCACGCACCACTATGCCCGGCTAATATTTTTATTTATTTTGGGATGAGGTCTCGCCAAGTTGCCCAGGCAGGTCTCGAACCCGCGGGCTCAGGCAATCCACTCACCTCAGCCTCCCAAAGCATGGGATTACAGGCTGAGCCACCAAGCCCAGCTGAATTACATTTCTTTATCTAGTTTGCTACTCAGAGGCTTTTAGTGGTGCATTCAGTTTATTCACATTCAAGTTAATTATTGATTTGTGAGTTTATCCCTGTCTTAAGGCTCATAAGGGGTTACTTTGCTTCATATATATATGTGTATAATATATATTCTTTTGTTTCTATGCTCAAGTCATTATTAAGTATCTCCTAGATGACTGGTCTGAAGGTGGCGTATTCTTTTAGAGGTTGGGTGCCTGGGAAGGATTTAAGTTCTTCATCACTGCTTAGGTTGGTGGGGCAGAAAATTATTGACTGGAATTGCTTATCTTTGAGAATGTTAAAGATGGAACTCTAGTCCCTTCTGGCTGGTAGGATTTCTTCTGAGAAGTCTGGTACAATTCTCATGGGTCTTCCCTAATAGGTGGTCTGATCCTTCTTTCTAGCTGCCTTTAAAATTTTTTCTTTCATGCTGACTTTGTGGAGGCAGATTACTATGTGTCTTGGGGTTGGTCTTCTCATGTAATAACTTGCAAATATTCTCTGAGTATTGGTGCTTTATGGTTGATCTTCTAGTGAGATATGAGAAATTTTCTTGGATGACTCATAGAAGGCTTGTTCCAGGGTTTTCTCAGTTTCCCTTTCTGCTTCAGGGAATTGAGCATAGATTTGGCTTCTTTACATAGTCCCACTCCTCTCATAGGCTCTGCTTATTCTTTTTGAGCCTCTTCTTGTTTTGGCCAACCTGGGTGAGTTCAATAATTTGGTCTTCAAGCTCTGAGATTCTTTTCTCTAGCTGATTGATTCTGCTCCCTAGGCCTGCTATTGTGCTTTGAAATTCCAGGAGGAAGTTCTTCATTTCCAGGACTTCAGAATGGACCTTTCTTATATTGGCCAGCTCAGCCAATATTACTTCCTGCATGGCTTGAGTGATCTTTGATTCTAACTTTGCATGGTTTTCCTTAGCCATGTTAGCCACCTAATAACTGAATTCTGTGTCTAGTCCTAGAAACAGGTCACTCTGGGTGGCTTTCATTATTTGGGGATCAATAGCTGCATTTTTTAAGGTAATGTTTCTTTAAGATTTTAAGAGTTGCCAGTGTTTTCCTACTGATTCTTCCTCACTTGTGAGGAGTAACTCTTCCCTCTTTATTGTTATTGTTTAGTTTTGTTATTTTGTAGCTAGATAAGGTCTTGCTGTCATAGGGCCTCTTCTGTCATTTAATATAGTTCATTCTGGGAGAGAGAGAGGAGTAGTCACTTCTGCTCTACCACTCTTGCTGGGCAGTGCACCTACTCAAAGTGACTTTCTGCCACAGAGTATTCCCTGTGTTCAGACCAGTCAGACTGCTTTTGACCCATTCTGAATACTATGCAGGGATCAGGCGAGGGGATGGGTCACCTAACTGCTGCTTGTCATTCACAGCCCAGAAATCTTCCTGTCAGAAAACATTCCAGGTGTCCTTCATGCCTTTCCCTCCTCCATTCCAGTCCACACTCAGCACTTGAAAAATGGCAAATTCCCTGTCACGGAGAAACTAGCATTTTGAGTGTGTGAGGCTAGCAGGAAAGCCTTCTTGATCTGTGGGGAGAGGTTGACATCCAGGCACTGGCAGCGGGCACTGAGTGAATGCAACTGGAGTAAGCTTTCTTAGTCTGGGAGCTGCACTCAGGGGCTACCTGGCAGTTCAGAGTGTGGGTACGTTCCCTGCTCTGCATGGGCTCTGACTACCACCACTGTTCCCTAACCAGGTCTCCTCCTGTGTGGGACCCATGGCTCACGCATGGCTGGGAGGAGGGAAACTGACCCAGACTGTGTCAGAACCACTCACCCGCTCTGGCATGGGTGTGGTTCCTTTGTGAGCCTGGGTATGGGTGTGGTTCCTATGTGAGCCTGGCCCACAGGGAGTTAGGGCATCCCAGTTCCAAGTTGGCTATCCAAACACTCTTCTCCTTGCTTCCTATGCATTCAAAGAGTCCTCTGCGAGGTGCAGGATACTTCATCTGTCCATAACTGATCAAGGTCCCGTGTTTATCACTGGCTGGGTCTGATCCACTCAGAGAGAAAGGATCAGGTTTACTCTAAAAAAAAAAAATTTTTTTTTTGAGTTGGAGTCTCACTCCGTCACCCAGGTTGGTTTCCTGCGATTCTTCTGCCTCAGCCTTCCAAGTAACTGGAAATACAGGCCTGAACTACCACGCCCGGCTAATTTTTTTTTTATTGTAGAGGTGAGGTCTTGCCAAGTTGCCCTGGCTGGTCTTGAACCCACGAGCTCAGGCAATCCTCTTGCCTCGGCCTCCCAAAGTGCTGGGATTACATACTCTCAAATTTTAACATGCACACAACTGAAGTTAATTCTCTGGCTTCCTCTTTTACTGCCCTCCCCCTTCCCTTTGGAGTAGTCTTTACTTTTTGCTCTTTCGTTAATACATTTAAGAAATGTTTTTATATCTTATCCAACATTTTTAGTTGTTGTAGTGGGAGCATTGACCAGGGTTATCTAGTCTTTTATATGATTTGAAATGGAAGCACTGAATGGATTTTTTTGAATGGATTTTGTTTTCTATTTAAAATACAATTTTTGTTATTGCAAATGTAGCAAGTGGACATCCTGGGTAGTTAGAAAATACACATGAATAAAAATAAGAAAATGAAAGCATTTTATTCATACCCTGAGATCACTTTTAATGCATTAAAGTATATTGTTCCATATTTATGTGTGTATGTATGTATGGTATATATATCATATCTATGTAAGCATATTAAAGTCAAAAAGATAATATTATCTATACTAAGTAGGAAGGTGCTTTTTTTTTCAGTTAGTAATCTTCACCTTCTTATGCCTATACATTTTTATTTTGTCTTATGTACAGCTGCTGCTCAGATTTTTCTCAATTGTTCTCCAAATGTCCAGCTTAGTTGGTTTTTTTAAACGAAGCTCCAACCCAGGACCACTCTTCAAATTCCTGAATTTTCTTGCTGAATCCCATATTCAGACATAGTTCCCTTTTTGCCTTTTTTTGACCTTGACTTGTTGAGCTGGCCAGGTCAGTTCTTCTGAAAAAGTTCTACATTCTGGATTTGTCAGATTTGTTTCTCTTGTTGTCACTATAAGCTTAAGGGATCCAAAGCACACACTTTAAAAAAAAAAAAAAGATACAGGGCTCACTTGCCCTGGCGGAAGTGCAGTGGCACGATCACAGTTCACTGCAGCCTCGAACTCTGGGTTCAGGAAATCCTCTTGCCTCCACCTCTTGAGTAGCTAGGGCTACAGGTGCACGCCAACACATCTGGCTAATATTAAATTTTTTTTCTGTAGAGACAGGATCTTGCTATGTTAATCAGCCTAGTCTTAAACTCTTGGCCTCAAGTGATCCTCCTGCCTCAGCCTTCCCATGTGCTGGGATCAAAGACGTGAGCCACTGCACCCAACCCCAAATCACACATTTTTTATTAGAAACCATCACAGGTGACGCTGTGTACCTCACATTGCATTGGGGCATATAATATCTTGATGGCATCATTAGTGAGTCTGACCACTAGGTTACAACCATAACAGCTTGATTGATTCTTCCATTATAAAATTATTGATTTTCTCTTTGATGTTACAAAATAATTTGTGTGGTGCTACTTTGGTATTATATGAATATTTAGTACTCTCAAGCATTTACCCAATAGTTTTAACATCATTTGAACATCTTTGCCTGGTTTAATGGCATGATGAAGATTTGCAGAGTGCTGCCCTCCTAATTCCATCATTTCTTCTCACTATTATCTGACATTCTTCTCTAAAACAGAGCTTTTCTTTGTCAAACAGGCAATTGATTTTCTTGGAATACCATTTTTTACTGGGGCATTTTGACAAAGGCTTAATTCTTTCATTTTAATGACTGATTTTCAAAGTAAGTTATGGTAGATTATGACTTAAGAAATTTTTCTTGATTTCTCTCTTTCTTAATATCATTATGGGCTCATTCAATTTTCACTGATTTATTCTGTTTCAGTCCCCTATAATCAATACTCTTTTAGGTTGCTCAGATTATCACAGCTTTGGATAGTGGAGGTCTCTGGGCCATGTCAATGTTCAAAACTAGAAGGTAATCCACATTTCATTAAAACTAAGACATCTTTCGTTATACTGTCTGCCATTATTCAATTTTCCATTCAAACAAATAGATCACAACCAATTTTTGTATGAATTGCCCTTGGTTATAAGGTAAATCCTATTTTAGTGATCCTAAAATGTAACAAAAAAGGTGACTATTAGATTCAATGCAACATCTATTTAAAAAACTCAAGAATTCGTATTGATAGCTTCACATTTAATTTTAATCATAGTATGTACACTTAATTTATTTGATTTTTATTTTTGCACATTCTTCATATTTTCTTGAAAATATTAATCCTAACATCATTGTATGCATTTCCCGTGGCTGACATAATACATTACCACAACGTGAATTACAACAAATATTCTTTGGGGAAATGTCAAACTTGAGTTTGTTGAATCAAGGGAGGAAGAGATCTTTCATGCTAGAGAGGTCAGCACGTCCCTATAGATCATAGTGGTCCCCACAGTGACTACCTACCCACAGTTCTGGAGACTAGAGTTCTGAAGTCAGCATCCCTGTGCTGAGGTCAAGGTGTCAGTGGGGCTCTGGAGGTTCTAAGGGAGGATCTGTTTCTTCCTCTTCCAGCTTCAGGTCGGGACTGTCCTTGGCTCATGGCTGTACCACTCTGCCTCTGTGGTCACATCACCTTCTCAGTGTGTCTGTGTCTCTTACAAGTGCACATGTAGCTGCAATTAGGGCCTACCTGGACAATACAGGATAATCTCCCCATCTCAGGACCCTTAACTTAATCATCTCTGCAAGGTAATTTGTTTGTTTTTTTTTTACATTTAAGTTAGTAGCATTCCAGGGGTTATGTTGTAGTTTTCTTTTAGGGATGATATTATTCAATCTTCAAAGTTCATTAATATAATCACTTATTACTTGATCCTGTGACACAAAGTACATAGCTTTAAACTAACTTTACAAATATTGTAACAAATTATAAAAATACTGAGTGAAGTGTAATATTAACATGCCATTTTTTTGGCTCTTAAAGTTAAACCTTTAAAGATGGGCATGCAAAATAGTTAGTCATTTAGGGATTCATCTTAAAAAATAATCAGGGAACAAGGAGACATACACAAGAATAGTAATTGAATAACTGCTTGTAAGAGTGTACATTTGCAAACAAGCTAATTGTCCACTAATAAAAGAATGGGTAGATAAATAGAAGTGTTTTTGCCTAATGGAATATTACATCACAAGTAAAATAAATAAACTAGAACTACATGGATAAATATTTAAAATACACTGTTGATTCCGAAGACCAGATTGGAGAAGAAAATGTACAGTATAGTAGAATTTGTGTACACTTCTAAAAACACAGAAAGCAGTATCATTTTGTCCACTACCTATTGGTAATAGATATGTAGCAAAGGTATAACAAAAGACCATAAAAGAGACTCATCAACTTCAAAATTGTGCTTGAGGGACAGGGATAAGATTGGAGAGGAATACAAATGGGGCTTTGAAGGTTTCTATGATATTTTGCTTCTTTTTCTTAAAAAACTGAATTAAATGAGAAAATGCATGTAAGACACTTGGTATAGTATAGTATATGGCTAAATAAATGGAAATATTATTTTTATAAAGTGTATCTGCAAAGACCTGTGCTGCAAACTCATTTAAGATAAATCCTTTCTCTGTGTGTAGGCTCATTTGCCCCAGTTTGCTTTCAGTGTCAAAAAAGAGTAAAGATTAGTCAATTTAAAATTAGGTAATAGGGCTGGGCATGGTGGCTCACGCCTGTAATCCCAGCACTTTGGGAGGCTGAGGCGAGAGGATTGTCTGAGTCCAGGGATTCAAGACCAGCCTGGATAACTTGGAGATACATAAAAAATTTAACCAGTGTTGTGGTGCATGTCTGTGGTTCCAGCTACTTGGAAGACTGAGGTAGAAGGATCGCCTGAGCCCAGCAAGTTGAGGTTGCGGTGGCTGTGAGCATGCACTTCAGCCAGGGTGACAGAGTGACTTCAACTCAAAAAAAAAAAAAAAAAAGACAGTGAAAAAAAAGAATAAAATTAGGTGATAGAATTCATGGTTCACTAGTTCACTGACTGGGGAGCCGGGGCAGATCCATGTGTGAGGCAGTCGGGTCTGAACTATGAGATAGAATAGAATCTTCACCCTCCTTGGACTCAGTGGGCCCTCTGCCTCTGCTTAGCTGTGGGGGCTCCTCCCTTCCCCTCTCTTATCTTATTCATCAAGATGTCTTTGCTAGCCAGGCATCGTTCACACCTATAATCCCAGCATTTTGGGAGGCTGAGGCAGGAGGATATCTTGAGTCTAGGAGTTTGAGAATGGTCTGGGCAACAGAGCGCGGCCTCGTCTTTTAAAAAAAAAAAATTGCCTGAACAAGGCATATTTGTACACCTAACCCTTAATGGTACCCCACAATATCATAATAAAAAATATTGAACACCACCAAAAAAGAAAATATCTTGTAGATAGTAAGAGAAGGATCACTATTGTTAACAAAAAATGTTATATAAAGTTAGAAATGTGAATTACATGCAAGGAAAAAGGATTTCTAAATTCTAAACAGCAAATTTTAAGGGGTCCAAATAACATTATTGAAAGAAGTCCTATGAATCTACTATTTGTTATTTTTGCTTCATGTGTAAATTATTTAAGAAGGTAATATATTTTACAAAGAAAAAAATGAACACTTAAAAAAATTGTTTAGCCGGGCTCGGTGGCTCAGTCTGTAATCCCGCGCTTTGGGAGGCTGAGGTAAGTGGATTGCCTGAGCCCGCGGGTTCGAGACCCGCCTGGGCAACTTGGCCAGACCTCATCTCTACAATAAATCAAAAAATTAGCTGGGCGTGGTAGCGCATGCCTGTAGTTCCAGTTACTTGGAAGGCTGAGGTGGAAGGATCGCCGGAGCCCAGCAGGTCGAGGCTGCGGTGGCCAGGAGCGGCCACTGCACTCCAGTCTGGGCTACAGAGTGAGACTCCAACTCAAAAAAAACCAAAAATTGTTTTACAAAAAACTTGGAAACAATTTAAATATCAGTCATTGCATGGCTAAATAATCTATGACGTAACCACATAAAAGAATTTTGTCTAGCAGTTTAACCGATTGAATGTAGCTCTGTAGGCATTAGCATGAAAATTATTCCAAATAGAAAATAAAGTTGCCGAATGATATGTATAGTATGATGTCAATTATTTTAAACATGCACACACATAATATTAGGTGAAATAGTAAGAAATTGCCAAACTTTTTGCTACTAAAATGGTCATTTTACGTAATTCAATCTAAGTACTACATATTTTATGGGTACACTTATATGTTTGTAAATTTATGGAGACGTTCTGAAAGGATACACATTAAATTTATAAAACAGTTATATTTATGAGGAGAAGGAAAAGGACAGAACTTAGGGACGGTAGTCAAAGGAGACTTTTGACTTCCATGTAAAATTTTAACTTTTTACAAGCAGAACATATTTTAATATATTATCTTATAGCTACAATTTATTTTTAACTATTACCTCATTACATTTGATGATTCCCTGTTATACATAAGTCACTGCAACAAAGCTTTGGTGCTTTTTTATACTGTTCCATTTATCCCTACCCAGCAAAGAAGATCATTTATGTCTAAAGATTTTGACCTAAGAGTCTGCTTTCAGTGGACTTTTGATCTGTTCTTCCAATTGGAACCACACGCAACTCATTGTCAGAGCTGGATGAAATTTAGCAAATGAATACAATATTTCAAAATGAAAGTTATTGGGTATAATTTGAGTCCCTTTTCTTTAGAGTTAGAGTAATGCTCCATATAACCTGGAAACATTTCATATTAGTGGAAAAAACACATTTTAAATGGGCATTATCTTCCCAGGTTGAGAAAAATGCAGTATCCATCCCAAATTGCTGCTGGAGTGAGAAGGAAGTGAACTGCCGAGTGAGCTGTCAGCAACTCCCAGGATCTGAAGGAACCCAACACATGTTCTCCACATTCTGACCTGTGCTGTCAATCATCATTCACCAATAGCCCATTCTTCTTGTACAATTATCATCTGTTCCCCAGACATCAACATTTGGATATAATTTTTGTTTGCTGTCATTTATCATTATTTTGGGAATAACGAGACAGTAAAGCATTCTTTGCAGTATGTCTTCTGCATTCCGTATACTCTGGGTTTACAGAGAAGAAAGTTTCTTCCTTTTTATACCTAAGTGACCAACTCTTTAGCAACAGAAACACTGAGCTAAAAGTATTTTAGAGAGAAAACCATTATTTGAAAGAGCTCAGCTTCCATTCCATAAAGTGTTTAATTTATAGTGGCAGACCACATAAAGCACCTCAACTAATCTGTTAACCCAAGAAAATAATAAATAAGGACAAACACAAACATGAAGATGTTGTTTGAATAATTCGTTTAATTATACTGTTATACATTATACAGTTTAATTATGCAAGGACAATAATTTCCCTGAACTAATTTATAATTGTTGGCATAATTCATATCAACTCACTTGACAAGCCTTTTGAATAATTCTGCTTTCTGATTTATGAATAGTTTGGTCAAAGTGTCAGGCATGATTTCAACTTGGCTCTCTAGCCACATTAGTCTTCTCAGGGTCTTAAAGTGGATTTTGCTTTAAATCTCCAAGATTCCCACAGTTGCAGTTTTTTATTGGAAGATAACTATTCCCTATATTAATTTCACACAAAAAAACTTTATTGAAGTAATGATCTAGAGGATTAGGAAATGATAAAGATTGCTCTAGTAATGAGCCATAGAAATAATCCCTGAACAGTTATCTTAATACTATAAAAAATGGTTTGGCAGTAGCAGAATGCTGCCAGAGAAGGGAGGGTGGCACATAACATCAATAAGGTTACCTAATCTCAAACCAGGCAAAATAGGGTCCAAAGGGAGACCATAACTTTACCTGTATCATGACCTTTTATCTATCTAATCCTAAATTGTAACTTTAAAATAAATAAAAATAAATTTAAAAAAGAAATAACCCCTAAAAGTATACTCAAAGATTATTCTAAATAATTCAATTGCTTCTATATGTGCCTGTGCACTCATACTAAAACATGCTTTCATATTACCACTGGTGGTCTTATATTTCCTTGCTCTCCATTTACACTATCATGATGATATTGATTTATATAGCATTTTCATCTTCAAAAAACACCGACATACTTTTCAAACATTAACATCATTAACTTATGAATGGAAATTAGAGACATGGAACACAAAGAAGCAATGTGAGGAAACTTATCTTCATACAGAAAACTACTCAGAGCAGATACTCAATTATTGAGCCTCATGATATTAGAGAAGAAAGGAAGCTTAGGAATTAATTTCACTCTATATAGATAAAACATCTGAAGTTTAGAAAATGCGAGTTGCCACTTATATGTGGGAGCTAAAATTGCCATAAATATGGAAATAATAGACACTGGGACAGCAAAAGGGGAGAAAGAAGAACGGTGGGGTTCAGAAGTTACCTATTGAATATAATGTCCACAATGTGACCCAATCTCCACCACTACACAATATGTTCATGTAACAAACATGAACTTTTATCCTATGAATCTAAAATAAAATTAAATTAAAGAAGAAAAGGTAAGCGGATTAGGCAAGGGCATACAGCAAGCGAGTGACAAAGGTGTGGCCGAAACTTGAATATTCTAACCCCTATACTAGTTTATTTCCACTCCAGGATGGTAAGCAAAGGTTTGCAGGATAAGATAAAAATAGGGGATTCTGGAAAGATGGCAGTGTAGCCAGTCAGACTGTGCAAGTCCCTGTGTGTGTGAGTTAATGTTTAGATGATTCTGCATGTGTGTCTCTGTGTAAGCGGGCATGTGAAAAGCTGACTGAGTGGGAACTTGAGAGCAGGTAGCCAGGGCTTTCCTGGTGAAGCCACTAGTGCCACAACCACACTGCTTAGACCCTAGTATTTCCCAGAGTGCAGAAGCTGAGTACCATTTTGTAAAATCAGCAGAGAGTTTTTCATGGCAAGAAGTTGTTGGAGTGACTTCTGATCCCACCACTGTGGCACCGGGTCAGACTCTGGCAGTAAGGATTGCAGGAAGTGCAACAAGGGAGGCAGATGCAGTGACTCGAGGAAGCAGAGATCCACCATGAGCCTGGACTCACTGCTGCTACCTCCAATGCCAGGCTTGGCTGCAGGGCCCCACCACAGGAATCTGAGATCCAGAGGCTGTGGTATTGCTGGGGAGAGAACTCTCTCTCCCAACTAATTTCTGGCAGAAACAGCAGCCTGTGGAGAAACTGAGCAGCCACTCTAAAGCCTGGGTTGAGAAGTGCTCCAGAGTGTCCACTGCAAAATAGCAGACCTGCATCATCTTAAGACCAGGAGGTGATCTCTGCATTGCATTGGGGCTGCTCTTTGTGATCTCAAAGAACATTACCCCTCGTGCACAAGCCCTGGTGCATAACAGCAGATGCAGGGTCCCAGATGATCCACCCCCCAACCCTGAGTCAGATGCTGGGTGATAGATGCATACAGCAGTTCTGAGTGAGAAGGAGGCTGGTGAGTGTATAGCTGACTCCCCCTTCCTCCCACCCAATCAATGAGTGAAAGAGATCAGGATGACAGGGCAGAGGCCAGAGGCTCCACTGCCCCACTGCAAACTGGATACCCTGGGAACTATGACCATACTGGAAGAGAAAAGAAGAGGAAGAGAACCCGAGAGATGCTGAGTCAAGTTATCCCATACCCCCACCTACCTGCAGGTGTGCATTGGCTATCAATTACAGACAAAAGGGGCTGAAGATTCCAACATCTTAAATTTCAACAGCAAAGAGGGAACCTTCAGCAATAGACCAGCAGTTGCAGAACCTGCCATAAGGGGGAGCCCAACCAAAGACATATACTAAAGCTGAGAACTCTCTATCAGTGGGTTTTTCTGGTATTGACTTATTTGTCTCGTTTGTTATTATTTGTTGGTTGGTTGGTTGGTGTTTTTTCTTTCCTCCTTCTATTTCTCTCTCTCTCTGTTCTTTCTGTATTGTTTTGATCTTTTTTTCCTGCAGATTTTTTTAAAAAGTTGTGGAGTATACAAATGTTCATTATGCAGTTACCCTTGTTGATGAGGTGTGCCCCTCCCTTCCCTGCCAGTTTCTTTCAAATGCCAATCCCACCCCCCAACCCCTGGCAGTTTACCACAACTGCCAAATGCTTTCTTGTAGTATTATGATAATTGTTCAAGGTCTGCTTATGAGTGAGAACATATGGTACTCTGTTCTTTGTTTCTGTGATAGATCACTGAATATGATAAACCCTAAATCCATTAAAGTGGCTGCAAAGTTCATATGTTTTTCCTTTATGGCTGCATAATATTCTATTGTGTATCTGTACCACATTTTTTTATCCAGTCCAGCTTCGATAGGCAGCATGCGTGGTTCTATATTTTTGCTATTATGAATAGAGCTACAACAAACTTGCATGTGCAGGTATCTTTTTATGTAGAATGATTTGAGTTCCTCTGGTTATATTTACAATAGGGAGATTGCTGGGTCATATGGAAGGCCAATTTCTAGTTCTTTCAGAAATTGCCACACTGTCTTCCAGAGAGGATGCACTAGTTTGCATTCCCACCAGCAGTATAGAAGCGTCCCTTTTTCTCTACATCCTTGCCAGCATCTGTTGTTGTTTGCTGTATGAATGATAGCCATTCTTACTGGGGTTAGGTGGTATCTCAATGTGGTTTTGATTTGTATTCTTTGATGATGAGTGAGGCTGAGCACTTTTTCGTGTGTCTGTTGGCTGCCCATATATCTTCTTTTGAGAAGTATCTATTCATGCCTTTTGCCTGCTTTTTAATGGGACTGTTTTTTTCTATTCAGCATGTTTGAGTTCCTTGTAGATCACAGATATAAGGCCTTTGTCAGATATACAGTTGGCAAATATTTTTTACCATTCTTTGGGCTGTCTCCCTGCTCTCTTGATGCTTTCTTTTGCTTTGCAGAACCTTTTAGGTTTGATGAGGTCCCACTTTTCTATCTTATTGCTTATGGTATGAGCACTTAGGATTTTGATCAGAAATTGGCTGCCAGTTAAAATTTCCATAAGGGTGTCTCCTGTATTTTTCAAAGATTCTTATAGTTAGAGGTTTTACCTTTAGGTCTTTGATCCATTTAGAGTTAAATTTTGTGTATGGTGATAGGTAGGGGTCCTGTTTCAATCTTCTGCATGTGATCTGCCAGTTTTCCCAGCACCATCTACTCAATAGGTTCTCCTCTCCTCAGTGGTTGTTGTTGGAGGCTTTGTCAAAGATGAGTTGGTTGAGAAATTGAGGCTTTGCTTCTGGGATCTCCATCCTGTTTCATTGATCTGTATTCCTGTTCTTGTACCAATACCAAGACTGTTTTATTACTGTAGCTTTATAGTAAAGTTTGAAGTCTGGAAGTGCGATACCTCCTCCTTTCTTTCTTTTGCTAAGGATTGTTTGGTCTATTCATGGTTGTTTATGTTTCTGTATGAAATTCTGTATTGTCATTTCCAGGTCTGAGAAGAATAATGTTGGTAATTTAATACGTATTGAGTTGAATCTGTAGTTTGCCTTTGGTAGGATGGGCATTTTAACAATGTCAATTCTTCCCATCCATGAGCATGGAATATTTTTCCATTTGTTTGTTTCTTCTTGGATTTCTTTCAGCAGTGTTTTGTGTTCTCATTGTAAAGTCTCTCTTGTTAAGAAGATACCTAGGTATTTCATTTTTTTATGACTATTGTGAATGGGATTGTGCTTTTAATTTGGTTCTCTGCCTGCCTGTTGTTGGTGTATAAGAATGCAAATGTCTTTTACACATTTATTTTGTTTCCCAAGACTTTGACAAAGTCCTTTATCAGTGCAAGATGGTTTTTGACAGATTCCTTTGGATTTTTGAGGTATAGGATCATATCGTCAGCAAAGAGGGATAATTTGATTTCCTCTTTTCCTATTTGGATACCCCTGAATTCATTCTCTTGTCTAATTCCCTAGCTAGGACTTCCAGCACAACATTTAACAAGAGGGATGAGAGTGGGCAGCCTTGTCAGTTTTGGTCTTTTTTGTTTGTCTGTTTCTCGTGTTTTGTATTTGTTCGTTGGTTGATAGGTTTTTCTTTTTTCTCTCTTCTATATTCTCTCCCTTTTTTCTCTTTGTTCCTTCTCTTTGCCCTCTTATATACTTTCTTGGACTCAGGCACTATGTAGGCACACCCACCATGAAGTCATATTGTGTGCAGATGGAGAGTAAGTCCCAGCTGGTTCACTCATCAAATAGCAAGCATTGTGACCTGTCAGTAGGTTATGAGTCCTTGCAGCCCTTACCCAACCCCATTGTAAATGCTCAGAATTGTAATGAGATACCACAACAATCCACCTCCAGCCCTATTTCATAATTGAACAAACCCAGAGTCCCAGCTCAGGGAAGGACAGAAGGTGGAGCAAATATAAGAAGTGAGTGCTTCCCCATTTTCCAATGAGCAAAATAATTAAGCAGAAAGATAAGATAACTCCTATAAATTAAGAATAATCAACGAAAAATAAATGGAAAACCTCAGAGTTGCAGCAAAGAGTCAGTGTCTGAAAGAACAACTGGTAGGGCACAAATAATGGCTATCTCTGAGAATGGCAGTTCACAGAAGGATTAGAGATCAGAAAATCATTGAATAGAATGAATAAAATCAAGAAATGAAATGTATATAATGAAATGAAATTGCAACAGAGGTGGACAGACTCAACAAGGTGTATTTAGAAATAACAGATATAAAGAACTCCATCCAAGAAATAATTAACAAATTGACAAGCATGGGAAGCAGAATTGATTGAGCAGAAGAGTCTCTGAGCTGGAAGACTAAAATAATGAATTAACCCAATCAATTAAACCATAGAAAAAAAAACTTAAGATGAAAGAAGAAACCCTCCAAGAAATGTGCGATTTTATGAAGAAACTAAACTTACATCTAATTGGGATACTTGAAATAGAAAGACAAAAATAATATACCTTGGAACAAGCATTCTATGAGGTCATTCAAGAAAACTTGCCTCATCTGACCAGAAAGATGACTAACAAGCACAAGAGCTTCAGAAAACCCTTGCACAAGATATTTTACCAAAAGACCAACCCCACGACATGCAGTGATTCATCTACAAAAAGTAGGTACAAAACAAAAAATCCTAAAGGCTCGAGGGAAAAAGGTCAGATTGCCTACCGGGGGAAACCAGTCAGAATTGCTGCAGACTTATCTGCAGAAGCACCACAGGCCAAAAGGGACAGGATCGCAATCTTTAACATCCTCAAAGATAAGCAATTTCAACCAAGAATTTCCTACTCAGCCAAACTAAGCTTTATCAGTAATGGAAAATTAAAATCCTTCCCAGACATCCAATCCCAAGAGAATATGCTTCCTCTAGACCAACTTTACAGGAGATGCTTAAACAGGTGCTACGCACACACACAAAAAGAAACAAAAGAAAGACCACATACTTCACAAGATTACAAACAAACACAGAAGCAGCAGAATACACAGAAAACCAGCAATACTGAAAACACACATATATTAACACAAAAGTTAAATGAAAACAAAGCAGCATTACAAGAGCATTATGACAAGGACAAACTCTCACATTTCAATAAGCAGCCTGAATGTGAATTGACTAAATGCACCACTGAAAAGATGTAGAATGACAAACTAGATTTTTAAAAACCACAAACCTCAACAATTTACTGTCTCCAGAAACACATCTCACCACAAAGAACATTCACAGACTTAAAGTTAGAAGATGGAAAACACATTTTCAGAGGAACAGACCACAAAACAAGGCAAGAGTCATGATCTTAATATCAGATAAAACAGCTATTAAACTTGCAAAAATGTAAAAAGATACAGAAGGACAAAACATAATGATAAAAGATTCAATCCATCAACAAGAACTATTCATCCTAAATATATATGCACCCAACACAGGAACACCAGCTTTTATAAAGCAGCTACTAAGTAAACTAAAAAAAGACATTGACTCTAACATTATCATAACCGGGGACTTAAATATCCCACTAACAACTTTATATAGATCATTAAGGCAAAAATCAACGAAGAGATCCAGAACCTCAACTTGGTGCTTGACCAAATTAACTTAATAGATACCTACAAACACTCCACCTAACAACAACAGAATATACATTCTAGTCATCACCACATAGAACATACTACAAGATTGACCAAATCTTCAGTCACAAATCAAGCACAAAAAAATTTCATAAGATCAAAATACTATCATGCACCTTCTCAGACCACAGTGGCATAAAAATAAGTATCAACAGCAACAAAATTCACCCCAAACCCACAATGACATTGACACTAAACAGCATGATGCTGAGCAAATTCTGGGTCAACAAAGAAATCAAAACAGAAACTAAAAGATTCCTGGAGACAAATGGAAACCAAGAAATATCTTATCCAAACCTCTGGGATGCCATGAAAAGAGTTCTAAGAGAGAAATTTATATCTCTATGAACACACATCAAGAAAATGGAAAGATTACAAGTTAACTGCCTAACAAATCACCTAAGGGAGTTGGAAAACAAGACCACCAAAACCCTAACTTCAGCAGAAAAATCCAGATCACCAAAGTAAAAGCCCAAATACAAGACATAGAAGAAAAAAAAAATAGAAAAAATCAGTGAAACAAAAAGCTGCTTCTTTGAAAGGATATACAAGATCGATGCACCTCTAACCAGACTGACCAAGAAAAAGAGAGAAATGGTTCAAATAAACATAATCATAAACACAAAGGATCGAGTCACAACTGATCCCAAAGAAAGACAAACAGTTATCCAAGATTACTATACACACCTTTATGGAAACAAACTTGAAAACCTAAATGAAATGGAAAATTTTCTGACATCATTCAACCTCCCAAGGTGAGACAAGAAGAAATTTAGACCCTAAATACACAAATATCAACTCAGGAAATTGACTCTTTAGAAAACTACCTACAAAAAAAGACCCCCAAAACACATTGCTTTCCAGTGGAATTCTGCAAAATATACAAGGAGGAGATAATGCGAATCCTATTGAAAGTATTGCAGACAATCAAGAAAAATGGAACTCTCCCCAAATCATTTTATGATGCTAACATCACATTGATACCCAAACCAAATAAAGATCCAACAAAGAAAGAGAACTACGGGTCAATTTCCCTGATGAACACAGATGCAAAAATCCTCAACAAGATTCTAAAATCAGATCCATCAACACATCTCAAAAATCACCCACCATGCACAAATAGTCTTCATTCATGTTATGCAGGGCTGATTCTACGTCCACAAGACCAAAAACATAATTAAATACATCAACAGATATAAAATAAGAATCACATGATTATATCACCAGATGCAGAAAGATCTTTTGATGAAATCCAACATCCCTTCTTGATTATAAAACCTTGAACACCTGGGCATAGACGGAACATACCCCAAAATAGTAAGCACTGTCTATGATACAGCCACTGCCAACATATTGCTAAATGGACAGAAATTGAAAGCATTTTTCCTGAAAACTGGAAAAAGGCAAGTCTGCCTGCTCTCACTCCTCCTGTTCAACATACTGTTGGAAGTCTCAGAGCAAACAGGCAAGAGAAAGAAATCGACGATATCCAAATAGGAACACAGGAAATGAAGTAATCCCTCTTTGCTGATGACATGATCCTATACCTTGAAAACCCAAGAGAAGCTGTCAAAAACCTCCTTGCGTATGGGGACAGGTAGGGGTCCTGCTTTAATCTTCTGCATGTGGCCAGCCAGTTTTCCCAGCACCATTTACTGAATAGGTTCTCCTCTCCCCACTGGTAGGTGGTGGAGGCTTTGTCGAAGATGAGTTGGTTGAGAAATTG